>AWUE01012006.1:0-23867 GCA_001974825.2 Corchorus olitorius | reverse complement strand
TCTTATATCCTTATTAATTTTAGTAACTTTTTATGATCAATAATGAAGGTTACCAATTTAATTACTTAAATAATCTACTAAAAAGGCTAAAAAAAGTTATTAAAATTGTATTTACCAATCCTTACATTCTTAATATATTTTTTTTACCGAAAAACATTATAGTACTATCTAGATTCAAGTCATCTTACATCCTTATTGAAGACCGGATCGGGTTGGCATCCTGAGGCTGTAGTTACTGCCATCTCTTTTACTTTCTGGTACTTTTGTAGCAAAAAAAGTCATCTTACATCCTTATTAATTTTAGTAACATTTTATGATCAATAATGAAAGTTACCAATTTAATTACTTTAGTAATCTACTAAAAAAGCTATAAAAGTTTTTAAAATTGTATTTATCAATCCTTACATTCTTAATAACATTAGTAAACTTTCATCAATGGTGAAGATTTACCATTTTTTTTCCTCAAAAGTTACCGAAAAAGCTATAATAATCATAAAAAAATGTATTGTACTATCAACTAATTTAATGACCTTACACTATAAAGATACGTACAGTACTGATTTTCTTATCTAAGATTAATTACTTAAAAGGTTATGGAAAACATTATAGTACTATCTAGATTGAAAGAACCTTACATCCTTATTAATTTAAGTAACCTTTTATCATCAATAAAGTGTTACAAATTTCATTACTTAAATTTACTAAAAATGCTATAAAAGTTATTAAAATTGTATTTACCAATCCTTATTTTTAATAACATTAGTAAACTTTCATCAATGGTGAATATTTGTCATTTTTTTCTCAAAAATTACTGAAAAACCTATAATGATCTCAAAAGAGATATAGTTCTATCCACTAATTCAATAACCTTACATCTTTTGTGATTTTGGTTATCATATTTCTTATGACATTTTTTGTAATTTTGATTATCATATTTCTCCAAAATCTCACAATTCAACCAAAAATACCTGGACCTATAAGTCAAATTTCCATATAAGGTAATAACTTATATCTAAACTTAATGCAACATAAGAAAGTATAAAATTAGGTGTACAAAATTGGTTCCTAGTTACTAATTCATATGTCCTTCCTTTTTTTTTTTGGTGATAGGGAAATAATTTATATACTATATATGCGTATCTTTGGCAAGTTGAAGTAAAATTAAAATTGATATCTCGCTATAACTCTACCAAATTAATGAATGATCAATGTGATCTAAAATAACATAGCAAAAAGGTAATAATCTTATTTAAGGTTAAAAGAAAAACTATAATGATTATTAAAAAGGCATTATACTACTTTCAACTAATTTTTTTTAGATAACTTTCAACTAATTTAATAACCTTACATTCTTAGCAATTTTGGTTATCAAATTTCTCATTTATGCTTACTAATTAGAAAGCTAAACTATAGTATTATATCAAGAAATGTAGCAACCTTACATGCTTAATAACTTTATCGATGATGAATGTTATTAATTTTTTAAGTCTAAGATTACTAATAGTGAATAAGATACAACACATTATTATTATATATAAAACTATACCAAAAAAAAGTAGTTGAACATTAATGGTTGATTTATTAAATTAAATTAGATCAATGTCAAACAAAATTTCAAAATTATAAAAGATATTAAAGATCCGATTTATATATCAATGGTGAATGTTATTAATTTTTTAAGTCTAAGATTACTAACAAAGTTGTAGTGAATAAGATACAACACATTACTATTATATATATAGAACTATACCAAAAAAAAATTAGTTGAACATTAGTGGTTGATTTATTAAATTAAATTAGGTCAATGTCAAACAAAATTTCAAAATTATAAAAGATATAAAGATCCGATTTATTTATTATTAAAAAAACAATATATCTTTTTTTTTGCCAACAAAACAATATTTCTTTTTAGTCAATACGTTTGCACAAATACCTTAGAATTTGAATTAAAAAAATACCTAAGAATTTAATTAATGTAAGTATTTCAGTTATTATAGTATTACATTTAATTAATTTAAGTATTTTAGTTATTATATATATTACATAGGAATTAAAAATTAATTGAAATAAGAGTGCGGTAAAAGAAATTATAAATTTTAATATAATAATATATTTAATTTAATTGATAAATGAAATTACATATTGAACCTTAAAAGTTTAATTTGATAAATACATGTTTACCCTTTAAATGAATACTACACTTTTAAAATTAAAAAGGTTATTTTAGAAATTTCAGGTCAATGAAGTTTAGACTTATATAGTATACAGATATAGATATAGATATAGATATATAGAGAATCTCACAATGACAGATAAATATAGAAAATCATATATTAGCGTACAATTTACAATTTATATATCCTTCCCACAACTAGGTACGCTTTTCATGCATGTTCAATCAAGAAGAGTGAAAATGTTTCATCTTCGCTCGAAGTTTAAACGTGTAATAAGGAATGCAAAAAGAGATGAAACAATAAGGGGATAGCAAAGGAGAACAAGTGCCGGAATAGGTAAATGATCATGATGAAACCCAAAGTAATCCTCCAACAAAGAAGCTACGGTTGTGGTTTTCGTAAATACCATAATTTCATCATTCACATCTCCATATTGCGAAGTCAGCAAACAATTCAATGTCCAAGATGTAGGCACTACATAGTACAACCAAATCCACCACTTTGGTATGTTCTGCACAAATTTCAACAAATATTGTATAGTTTTGTCAGCCTGAAAACAAAAAATGTGACATTTGAAACTGAAAATGCTACATATTGGTCAAAATGATGTACTGTATAATTTATTAACTCTTCATGTAATGGAGATAGGAGACTAGTAATAATATATATATCTTCTTTTGAGGAAGATAACCTACCATTTTAGGTATCAGAAAACCGCAGAAAAGATTAAGCATTGGGTAACAGATAGAAGTTAGAGCTCCAGCTATTGCAACATCTGGTGTCAATGAGACAAGTAGCATCCCAAAAGAGCTGAAGTAGAGCAATGTCGAAAACATGGCATAGAAGTACCAAAAAATCTTATATGCTGTCACATAGTACCCTATCATACTATATGTTATAATCACAAACACAGCAGCTTGGGCAAATAGATAGGGTATCTCAATTGCCACCTGCACATAATTAAATCATTGCCAATAATTATTAAACACAAAAAGTTTTTGTTACAAGACAATAGGAAGTAGAAATAAAACAACAGAAAAGGGAAACTTTCTGTTCTGGTGCTTTTGATTTTTTTGTTAAGATATCAGTAAAATAGACATGCTGTTGATTAAAAGTTACCTGTGCAAGTGCATAAGCCCAGGACGAGTACATCCCGGCAAATCTTTCTCGATACATAACGATTCTCTCACTCGCCACAAAAGGTTGAACAGCTGAGCCACTATTTGTTCCTAGGAAGATCACAGCAGTATACATTGAACCCAAGATGTTGAATAAATTCTGCTGGTTATTTCTGTGAATGGGGGAAAAAAATTCAAAGTTAAATACTGGAAAATTACTTTTCACAAAAATACTGATTCTTTTACAAATTTGTCCAGACTTACATTTTTGTTCCTTGGTTCCAAAACAGTATACCCAAAATAAAGGATATTACAGCAGTGTGGAAGAGACGCATCAAGTTGAATGAAGGACTTCTCCAATAAGACAAATGAAGTTTCCATAAGCAATATTTGAACTGTCCCCAAAAGTTTTGGGAAAATTGGGTTGGAAAATGTAGATCTCTTGAACCAGGAGGTGGAATACTCAACTGCCTTACAAGCTCCTCGTTGTTCCTACAAAAAAAAAAGGGTCTGGCAGTTTACAACTATTCTCTATAATGCAATGGCTTCTCTGCTATTAAGCATCTGGACTTAGTTGATTGAGAAAAGAAAAAAGGCTTTGAAGTTATGGCTATATCCAACAATGGAAAACAAACAATTTGCAATCGAGAAATCCTTTTTTCCTGGTTCAAAACTTTGCAAAACACAAACTGTTTTAATTGAACTTACTCATTCAGGGCAGAATTCCTGTAATCTTTGGCAAAATCAGTTCCAAGTTCTGCTTCCATCGAAGCTGAGGTAACGTCTAGCATCCATGTTGCCGGATTACAGTTATCTTTGATCTTGGGAACCCCAGGTATACTCTATCAGTAAGAGTTCAGATAGAAGATGAGGGTGATGATCTTGAGGAAACAATTATTTTGATACATTTATCACAGAGTGAAAGGGAAGCAAACTAACCTCAAAATATTCTATAACCTTACTCGAATGTTGTCCTAATGGTCCACAGTAGATTATACTCCCTCCAATTTTGAGAAAAATCAACTGCAATGAAAAATTGAGAATAACAAGAATATTAATGAGCTCCTACATTATTGAGCTTTTCAACATGATGGTCTAAATAATGTAAGTCTCAAATTTGGAATTTAACCTCATCAAATGATTCAAATATGTCAATGCTTGGTTGGTGGATCGTGCAAACAATTGTTCTACCTGTATCAGCTACATTCTTTACTGCACGCATAACAATCGCTGCAGCTCTTGCATCCAAACTCGAGGTTGGTTCATCCAAGAATATTATGGAAGGATTAGCAACAAGTTCCACAGCTATTGTAAGACGTTTGCGCTGCTCAGTTGATAGACCACTGAGGCCAGGTATGCCGACTAAATCATCCTTGACATCATCAAGTTCAATGGTCTCAATAACTTCTTTCACAAATTCCTACAAAATCCATAAAAGCAAATTTAAGAATAATCTCATATTTTGATGGCTATCTGTTAGTAATTCTTATGCCTTTGGAGGCTATACGTACAGTTTTGATCTTTGAGTCAACACTGGTAGGAAGACGCATCCAAGCAGAAAATAGCAAAGATTCTATTACAGTGATTTGTGGAGAATGTATATCGTTTTGTTCACAATAACCAGATATCCTTGCAAATGTTTCTTGAACCTTAGGGTAACCGTTGATTCTAATTTCCCCTTCTATGCAGCCTATAGTTTTTCTTCCTGCAAGAACATCGAGAAGAGTAGTTTTTCCTGCTCCACTAGGACCCATCAATGCTGTTAGAACTCCAGGCCTAACTGCTCCTGTAATATCTGAAAGGAGTTGGAGCTTCCTCTGAGCATAACCTCGTTTTCTCATTTCCTTAAGAACAAATAGAAAACAATGCAACGAAAGATCAGTAGTTGCTTTGACATCCAATGGCTTGTTAGTCAAGATATTTAACAATGTTGGTGTTGTCTTCGGTTCAAATCTCAAGTCTCAACTCAAATAGATTCACTTATGTGGTATAACTGTTCTTATATGTAGATATAGCAAAAGGGAACTTAGAATCAGGAGCTTTTACCGGAGGTGCATCAACAAAGTATTGCACATTCTGAAATGTTAAGGTTGTTGGATCAAAAGGTAATACCATCCTCCCTGTGACCGAGACAAGATAAATATGAAAAAGGTTTAAAAATCTGCTACCATAAGTCAGTGATTTGAAGAAGTCAATTGAAAGAATCAACCTTTTTCAGGTTCTTCCTTGATTATCTTGTTATAATCGCTAGACACTTTTGCAATATCTGCAACATTCACTTTCGATATCTTGGAAAGTCTTTCATGCGAAAAAACAACACGTGAAGATCCAGGGGCTGAATGAGATTAAAGAAGTGAACATGAATAATCATGTAATTTTCTTTTTGAGATTAATTGAATTATAATGGGGAAGAGGAGAGGAGGGGGGATTATCAACTTACACTTGAAAAAACTTAAGGCTAAAGTAAAGCCAATGTTCCAAAGTAATGCAAACCCAAGTAAGGCACCAATTGCTATCCAGAAAAAATCTTCATCAAAGTAAAATCCATGGCTTTTTAATGTTTCTTCTCCTATTGTTATTGTAGCATTAATTGCCAGGGGCTGCAAAATAGACCGACAATGAAACACATAGATTAGGCAGATTACAATGAGAAACAGATTATAGATGGAAACTTTGTTGTTCTCCTTACTAACAGGGAATATGGAAAATGAGTTGGAATATAAATATTCTAGAACAATCTGAAAGTTGGTCATTTGTTTGATTACTAATGAAGGAATGGAAAAATTGAATGTATAACTGAACTCAAAATGATTAGGAAAAAAAAGGTTACCTTTTGCCACCTTGGTGCATGGAATTCATTACCAGAAAGCCCTATTGTTGCATATGTGAGAGGGGAAACCCAAAATACCCACCTCAACCAGCTTGGCATGGATGCTGCAATCAAGAAAACAGAATTAATACATCTTTTCTACTGTAAGGAATCCTGTAAAGATAAATGAAGTGGAGATGAGAAGAACATTACATTGTGGAATGATGAAGCCACAAGATATCAATTGTAAGAAAAGTACAAGAGTACCAACTGTTACAGAAGAAACCAGAGTCTGAAAGACAGAGGCCACACACTGGAACATGGATACTGATGCTAGTTGCACGGCAAAATACAGAACGAACTGCCGGAAGAATCTGAAGAGAAGGACACAAGAAACTTTGAATTAATTAGTTCTGGTCTAGTATTACATTTATAATGATTAAAAAAAAAAAACCTTTTCCCTTTGACACTCGCCTTGAAGCTTCAGGGCTGTAACCAATGACATAATAAGTGAGAGATGTCCAAATCAGGGATTGGATAAAGGCAACAGGAATCTTTAAAACAATATTTGGAATTGCAAAAGCCCAAGCAGGGTAAAGGCACAACATTTTCTGTTTATAGAAAATTGAGAGTCTTCCAACAGTCATATGCAGCTCAGGAAATTCATCAACAATTAGTATCAAGAGTGCATAAAAGAGTGCTCCCAGATAGTAATTTGCATGAAGGACATCAATCTCCATCCCACACTTAAAAAACATAGTCATTGTGACGCATGCAATAATAACAAGCTGCCAAAACAAACAACAACAGAAGCTTAATGTTGCATTAGGTAGCACAATTAAGGGTACGAAAGCAAAGATCATGAAAAAAGAAAAATTCAATAAGATAAATTGAGTCTGAACCTCAGTTATTCTGAATATATAGAAAAATGAGTTCCTTCTCATGAGGAGAAGTTCTCTTGACATGCAAGCTCTTAAGATTTCCCATCTGGAAATAGAATACTCATTAAAGGAAAGAGCATTCTTATGGCATTGAGATTTATCATGTGGTTCTAAGAGAGCATTGTCTATATTCTTTCCGAAAGGAGATTCTTTAAACTTCCTGGAGAACATGTCAGCAGACATGTAGGAGTAAGGTAATCCGGTATTGTACCAGAATTGAGCCTGATCCTTCCTGGATATAACCTGCACAGTCACAAACCAAAGAAGTCTTCAGGTTGAAGAGATAAGAATATTACTTTTCTTTTTGGCACTGTATCATTAACTGGATTTTACTTTCCTCTTGAAGGAAATCCACAATCCCTTTCCTTTGAGGACATTTAAAGCCACAATTGTCAAAGAATTCGAGGATGCGTTCACGTGGTCCATGATATATAATTTTCCCTTCGGCCATTAAAATAATATCATCAAACAACTCATAGGTTTCAGGTGCTGGCTGAAGCAGTGAGACCAACAAAGTTGCATCCGTGATGTGCACCAGCTGCTGAAGACAAGCAACAATTTGAAATGCTGTGGAACTGTCAAGGCCATTTGTTATTTCATCCATAAACAGAGTTTTTATGGGGCCAACGATGATCTCCCCTGCATAATTGAGATAACAGTGTCTTGGTATCAAAAACAAACCCCAGAAGAATATCTAAATGCTTAACTGTATTCAACATAAAATCACAGTATTGAAAAAACTGGTGAATTCCATAAATAAGTTGTCATTAAAACTGTCAAGTTTTTGCTTTAATTTTTACATAAATACCTGTAGTCAACCTTTTCTTCTGACCACCAGAAATACCTCTTCTTAGGGCATCTCCAACAACTGTACCAGCACAAATATCAAGTCCCAGAATCTGCATAGCCAATGAATTGGAAATGGGAGCACTATTAGCAATAGCACAAAGGGGCTGGCCAACACAAGTGATCCAATATAAATGGAAGGATAATTTAAGCTCTGTGAATAAGAGTTACTTTCAGTATATAGTCAGTTTGAAGAGTTCCACTTAGCCCTTTCATAGATATTGCCTGTAGAAAGAACCCGCACATGTTATTGGATACTTTTATATACATAATAATCTCGCTAAGAGCAATCAAGAAAGAATAATACCATAACCAGACGTGTTGTCAAATGGTATTGAGATCAAATCAGATTTTATGACAATAAAATAAGAATGGAAAACAAAGTCAAATTCTGATCATGTACCTTCATGTAAGTATCAATATCTGGATCTGGAACAATCCCTGCTTGCTTCTCTCTTCTTTCAACCTCCATCATAATCTCTATACAAGCATAAAATCAAGTATTCTTATTTTCACGGTTGACCACCATTGGGTGTCTAAGACTTAAAAGTTGACTCATAATTAATCAAAACTCTATGGAAATTATATACCTTCTCGGCTTCCAAAACCCTGACACCGGGCTGAAAAATCAAGTGTTTCTCTGACTGTCATCTCAGGAATGTGCAAGTCCTCTTGGCTTATATATGCTGATGTTTTCTGGGGAACAAATGTTTCTAGTTTGTACCCATTGTAAGAGACTTCCCCAGTGATCTATTAGAAGCAAAAAGACCAAGGTGAAATCAAACGATATACTAAAGTAGATCCTTAACAGTTGAGCACATCGGATGAAGGGTTTCGAAATGTGGTTTGTGAAGTGGGTGCGAAAACAGTGCTGGATCTTATTGCTTTGCATGAGTTGTCTTATCATCTTTGGGGCCTTATTTTTGGACATTAGAGAGATGCTGAAATGGGATTGGACTTGCATTTGTCAAACATACGCTACGCGAAGGGAATTTCTGTGCTGATGGGTTGTGAGTTAGATGATGAATTTGAGGTCTTTCATGCTCCCCCACCGCAGGTTTTGGAAGCAGTTCAGGCAGATAGCAAGGTGTCTTTTTCCCCGTGGTTTTCATTTTGTTTAAGCTTTATACTCTTCCAAGCTTTCTTTTTTCACAAAAACAAAAAAAGGTTCAGGCGTTTAGCACATCATCATCAAGAAGACAAGAAGATTAGAGCTGGCACCGCTTGCCGGTATCCGACTCGACCCCAGAACCGGCAAATGGACGAGTTTGGTTGGATTTAAGTTTGGTCATTTGGGTTGGTTCAGTTTTGGGTCAAAAAATTTCAGGTCATATGGTTTTGGTTAATTTTTGGTTTCAGATTGAGTTGGGCTCGGATCGTTCAAATGTCTGGTAGTTTGGGTTAATTTTGATTTGTGTTTTGGGTCATATGATTTGGATAATTTCGGGTTTTAGCCTAAGGTTTTCAGGTTTGGATTCGGATCAATTCATATCATTTCTTTGGGTTGAATAGTTGAGTTATTTTGGGTTTCAAATTTGATTCGAGTCATTCAAGTTTTCATTTTTCGAATTTTAAATCAAATTTCGATTTTTATTCTTATAATTTTAGGATTAAGAAAACTATTTTTAAATTGTAATTATTACATTTTTTTTATAAATAGTAATAAGAAAGTCATTATTTTAATTTAGAAAGAGTATTGAGACCTAGTTTGGTATTGAGGTTGTGTTTTGAAAAAAATTGGTTTTAAATAAGTGCTTTTGAAAAGTGTTTTTTGAAATTGCGGTGAAAAATGTAAATAATGTTTGGTATTGTTGTGAACAAATGTTGTAGAAGGATAAGATGTCTAGAAAATAAATGCCAATTAAGAAGGAAAGAGAAAAATAATTAGGGGATTTTAGTCATTTAATGTTCAAAAGTAATTTCGAAACGCAAAAGCACCTAAGAATTAGCTTTTCGGGTTGGTTTGGCTTTTGCGTTCAAAATCAGCTTTTGACACAAATCAGAATTTATTTGGTATTGCGGTTTGGGTCAAAAGTAGCTTTTTTTTTTTTTTTTAATCTCCAAACGCAATGCCAAACCAGACTTGAGTATAACAATATTTAGTTTGTTTGAGGTTTCATAGCCACTTTGCCCACTGTACTTTGCAAATTCAGGATAGATTGTCCCCTGAACTTTAAATTGTGTCACTTTGCTGCCTAAATTTGTAAAATCGGGTCAATCTCCCCCTTACGTGACGGATTCCGTTAAGTCCCATCAGATTTGCTGACGTGGCATTTCCACATCAGCGCTCATGTGGGCCCCCACATGACCCTAAATGCTATGATGGGACCCACATGAGCGTTGACGTGGAAAAGACACATCAACATAAGTTTACCACGTCAACAAATTAATTTGGTGGGACTTAACGGATCTGTTAGTCAACCGACAAGTCAAGGAGTAAATTGGCCTGATTTTTGCAAATTCAGGGGGTAAAGTGGCACAATTTAAAAGTTCAGAGGGTAATTTGTCCTAAATTTGCAAAGTATAGAGGGCAAAATGACTATTAAGCCGTTTGTTTGAGGGGAAATTTAGTATTAACTTGATTGGACAAACAAAGATTTTTTTTAAATTACCTTTTCTGAAGTTATATTATAATAACTTATAATCCATTTTATTTACCTCTTGAAATTTTCACAAACTACATTCGTAAGATTTGAATCCAAGACCTCATGGTGTAGGCACGATGTAGTCACCATTAGTTGAATTATAAAAACTTGAGTGCTTACCTCTTGAAATTAATGTAACTTATAAATATATATATATTATATTAATTGAAATATCAAATGACATTGATTTTTTTTTTATATGAACTATATCATACAAAAGTATAAATATTCAAATAGTTAGAAAAATGTTAATTCAATTCTAATAGTAAAAGTGAAACTATTTTTTTTTATTATTTGTAATCAGAATTAATGGTATAGTTTCAGACTAAAAAATTAACAATAAATATTACTAGATAGTATTCCTACGCTTTCGCATCAGGTATTTTAAATGGAGAAACAAAAGATTTTTTTAATTTTGGGATGGGATGAGAGAAAACCTTGAATAGAGAGGGAGAGTTATTAATTCCCTATTATCCCAATATATTATTTTGGGTGAGTGAAAATATTAATTGTACCCAACCAATCAACTTTGAACAAATGTCAGCAAGAGAAGATCCAAATACTAAGCATACAACAATTTGCGGATAACTTTAATATAGTATATATAAGGTATAGAGATTTGATGTGGTTAGCTTGAGTTAAAAATTAAAATGATCAAAGCTATAATTTATTATATTATTTTACTTGAATTACAATTTTTAAAATTTAAATATAATTAATTCTAATTCGATCATTTCGGGTAAATTAATCGGATTAATCGAGTTCGGATCATTTTGGGTTCGGATCATTTCATGTTCTAAACATTTCACATGACAGATGATTTCGGTTTCGAACTGAACATATTCGATTTTGTTGACTTTTTTTCAAATCAGGTTGAATCTGGTTTCGGGCAGGCGAGTCTGATACCCGCAACATGGTTAAACCTGGTACTATCGGTTTATTATAAGTTTTTAATATTAATTTTCTGGTGAAATCTGAATTTATGGAGGAATTGATGGCTCAACTTGTAAGATCAGTTTGTAGTTTTGCCTTTAACATTGTAGTTTGACTTTGTAGCTTCCAAATCAAACTAGGTCATTAACTAGTTTTTGATTCACTGACCTTCAGGCTTCAATAAAAGTAATCATTAATGCATAGAAATTTTTTGGTACATAAATGCATAGAAATTTCACTTTAACATTGATAAAAAAGTAAATTTTTAATTTTATCTATAGTACCTTAAGGGATTTGTTTAGATTGCCTGAAAGTGCCTTTAACAAGGAGGTCTTCCCACATCCTGGAGGACCAAGCAGAAGAGTCATCCTGCGAAAAGGCTAATCTAATTACTTGCTTAAACTGCTTTTAATTTCCTTTTTTTTTGGGTGGAATTCCTTAATTTTTCTTTTACTTTCAAAAGTACTTCAAGAGATGACTAAAATGAAAACACCAACGGCATACCTTCCAGGCTTTATAATGCCACTGATATGGTTAATAATGCTTATATTTGCTTGGTGTGACTTTGAACCAAACAGCTTCCCTGTAGGATACTGCACAAAAACATATCATCCCCAACATAAAGCTAATCCTTTAATTGGAAAATGTTAGAACAAGAGTTTTGATCAAATACTACGTACTATTATACTTACAGAAATCACGGCTTTGAGAGAGTTCCACAACGTCGGTAGAGGCTTTCCGTCAACCACATCGCATACAGCTTCCACGCAAAGATTTTTATATCTGACCTCCACTTTCGGCAATTTCACACCAACTCTGCAAAACCGCTTGTAATTTAGAATCAGAGGTGTCTCAAATGGTAACCAAACAGAATAGAAAGAAAGAAAAAGAGAAAAAGAACTCACCTGTCTAATCTTTGTCTGATCTTCTGCAACAGCTTAAGGTTATCTTTCTCAATGTTTTTGATGAGCCTCTCTATGAAGATATGGCTTTCTTGAGCTCCAAGCTTTCTGAAGTCTACATGCTGTTTTCCTTGTCCAAATCTTTCTGCTGGAGTAGGAGTTGACGCCAACTCAATTCCATTTTGACGGTTCATATTATCTTTTCTCATCAATGACAATATGATAAGATTATTTTCAACTTTGTACAAGTATGAGAATTAGAAGAGTCTCACTTTCCAACTATATATAATGACATTTTAACATACAAGGAATCAATACAAGGGTGGAGAAGAACTCGTGGAAAGAAGAATATTAAAAAATAGCGGGCTAAGTACTCGTGGAAGAAATTCTACAACTATTTTATTTTATTTTTGCCAAAAAAAAAAAAAAACAAGTTGCTTTTGATAAATCATAAAACTCTTAGTGGTATAAATTAGAAATATACTTTCTCCAGGCCTCATAATTAAATTAATTTTTTTAGTTATTTTTTTTCTCTAGGTTATTATATGTTTTTTAGGTCAGTAATTTTGAGACTCTACAAGCGGGTTAAAAGGTTGACAAGTACCTTATTTCAGAATCAATTAAATTTTTAATATTTCAATCTAGTCCTTAAGGGGACACATGTCACCCTTATAGACTCGCACGTGCAGTCTGCTAAACTTCATTGACGGTGGATCAGATAGTGATTCTAATTTTTTATGTTCCTACTGTAATTGATTTGTATACAAGAAACAAATTAAGATTTTGTTTAACAATATTTCCGTTTCCTATTTTCTGTTGGTAATTTTCTGTTTTTGGAAACAAAACAGTGAAAACATGTTCCTGTTGCGCCAAAAATCTCTTTGGGAGTTTTCGCGTTAAAATTTTTTTGACAGCGTAGGGGCGTACCAGTCAATTTGCTGAAATTGACAAAGAGGTTGTAGAAACATGTTGCTGGTGCGTGGAGCAGTAGATTAAAGATCAGAGCGATTTGTAGGGACCAGATCAAAGTCACACCGAAGCATTTAAATCATTGGATCCACAAGCTAAAGTCTTCTTAAATTTGTGCTGCAAGAGCTGTTCTTGATTAAGATTGAGAGAAAAATAACAACTGATTATTATTGCTGAGAGAGGAACGCGTGTACAATGTTTTAACGTCCAGAGACAAGATTGAAACAAGGAAATAACACTAAAAGAGTGTTCTTTTGTCCGGAGAAAAGATTGAAACAAGGAAATATTGAAGAACGAGTAAGAACTCGTGATGAACAAGAGAAAAAGCGCGGAGCTTTTGAGAGAAAATAAGCACATAGCTTGGTTTTTTTTGCGCGGAGCATGTTTGTAACTGCATGAGCTGGTTTGTGTAGCTGTGGAAGCGTGTTTGAAGCACTGGAGTTGATCCTTTTATATAGGGGGCGGCATGGGCCTAAAAATTGATGGGCTTGACTTGCTGAAGTAGGCGAATTCCTCTTCTTTAGGAGATGACAACTTCCAGGAAGGTGAGGTGAAGCTTCTTTCTTCTTCTGATAGCTCCCAATGGCTGGGAAGAGGGAAGAAACTATTCCAGGACGTCATCCCTCTTGATGGAAGACGGCAATTTTCCCTCCTGATGGATGATGGACGATCCCCCTCCTTTTCCTATCGCAGTTCAGCATGCCTTCGTTGCTTCCTTTGTGCCCTAAGAGGTGGCCTTCAGACATCGGGACTTGGAATTTTAACATCAAAGCCACGAAATTTACTTTACCTAGTCATATTTAGCTCATCAAATTATAAAATTAATACTTAGTCAAGAAAATTGCTTAAACCGGGGTGTAAAAGCCACATGTCCTTAACTGAAAAAACTTGTAAAAGTTGCAAATGAAGCCGGAATAAGCCAAAATTTTACCAACATGGTTTAATCAACCTAATATGATATTAGGAAAATACTTAGACGAAAATCACCATGATTTCATAGTGAAATTGGCTTCTCTCCCCAAACTGTCCTTAATTGAAAATCGTGAAAAAGTTTTTTAACAGGTGTCGGAATAAGGTGAAATTTTACCAAGATGATCTACATGACTCAAGGATCATCATGATATGCTACCTTGTTGAAATCGCAACCTCTAGCATCCTCAATTGATCAATTTTACCATTTTGTCCTTAATTGAACAAAATGCAGAATTTGTAGCTTTGCCTCCCGGGGGAAGGGAGAGGGCTATGCGATTTCTTTACTATGTTAGGTCGACAATGTTGAGGAGGTATGAGGTTGAAAATCTCATGCCTCTCTCATTTAGATAAGTGTTTCTCTTGCTGACAAACTTTAGCTCTCTGCCTCCTTCCTGCAGGAAGAAGGAAACAACTTTCCTGAGAGCAGGGCGGCCTCTCCTCATCATGGGAGACGACTTGGGCTTGTTATGTGAGTCCATAAGATGACTTTCCATCCTATGGTATGATGGCATACAACTTCCCTTTTTACTGCTTGTCTTCCTAGATGACAGCAGCACTAAAGGAAATTGCCTCTTCATAACCTATCATGCCACTTTCCTTAGTCAGGGGAGGCATTTAAGGAAAATTAATAATAATTATTCAGAAAATAATAATTATTTAATATTTATTTAATAAATTTCAGCCCTTATTAATTAATTACAAGATTTTCGTAATTCTATCAGAACTAAGGTGGTGCAGAAACTAAGTTTCATCAGGATTTTTAATCAAATCTTGACCACACAACTTAATATTATTTATGTGAAGAACAATTTACCCTCAATTGTAAATTGAGGTATAAACAGTTCCGTTTTCAAAAATTTTGGAAAAAAAGTGAAAGCAAGAATTTTGTGTTTTCATGTTTTTCCAAAACACTTCCAATACACAGAAAAACATTGATGAACAGTAACTCACATGATTTTTTACCATTTTTTTTCACTTTTTTATCTAAAAACATACAACCAAATTTTATAACCAAATATGTTTTTGTTTTCAAAGAATCGACAACGCAACAAAAACAAAATGAAAACAAAACAAAAATAAAACATAGAAAAACGAAAACGATGCCAAACGACCCCTTAATTACCAACACCTTTTGAGTTGAGTAGAAAAATTCAATACCCCTTAAGTAAGGTCTCACGGGTTCAAGTTTTATGAATGGCGAAAACAGGTGCAGGGAGAGCTTTCCCCATATTAAGCTGACGCAGTTTGACTCCAAACTAGTTAAGATCCAATCTGGTTATTAGATACTGGAGGTTTATTAAAAAAAAAGCAAATTAATAAATTAAAGGTGTGTTAGCCTGTGTTTTTTTTTTCAATTCAGACATGAATTTGCACGTAAAGAGACCTGCTGAATCTGTACTTAAAAATAAACATGCTACAACTCTTAAACACATTAGTTATCTTTATCTTGATTCTCATCAAACGTTTGATGAGAATCTTTACTAAATTTACTAGGTGTTGAAAACTATACTTATCTTATGTTTATCTTACTATCTTATTTTGATTTACTATTATTATATATATAAAATCATCAACTCAAAAATTATTGATTGGAAATTTTATAAATATACCCTAAACATTACTAGTTTTAGCTTTCACGTGCGTTAAACGTGACACACGTTTAAAGTAAAAATTTATTAAAATAATTGAAATTAATCATGATTCATAGCATCCAATTATTGTAATCTAATATAATTAAATTGCTGAAAAACACATATTTTTTGAGGGAATTCAATATTCAAATCTCATTACAATCAAACAATTCCTTATATGTCGTTATAAAAAAAAAATCCATATATACCCAAACATACAATGGGGAATGACCAAAAAAATAAACTATAATAAACTTAACAAAGCCAACAAAACCCACACGCATTGAATACGATGGGACTTGACCCTAAGACCTCGCGATTCAGGGTGCATGCACCTTATCATTGAACAAAATGTTCAGGTGTTAAAGAAAATATAATTAAATTGATGTAACTTTTAAGCAATTAACTTTTAAATTGAAGTAATTCTACTTGGCAATTGATTTAAGCAAGCATGACCTGAACAATTATTCATGTAGTTGAGGTAAGAAAAATTCCTTAAAGCCATACACAAAATTCTCTTTGTTTGAAAGGAAAAGGTAAATAAATGCTAAGACCTCAAGTGGAATAAATAGCCACAACTAAATTTTTTTTATGATCATTTGAAAAAGTCTTTTACATCAATATTGTTCTGGTAAAATAAGGTTAAACAAACAAAACCCAGAAAAGAGCTAATAGCCTATTGTACTGTGAGTTTGTTTAATATAGTAAAATTAAGTGTCTAATTTCGCTCTTAAGCCCCCTCTCTCATTTTGCCGGGATACTCTTGTAGATGGTCATAGCCTGAATAATCATGTTGGTATATGATCAGATGTATTAGAAGGAAGCAAGACCATGTTGCACTCTTTAGCAAGATTGCTGAAGAAATCTAGGATGGTACTTTAGAAATTGAATTTTTCTAAATAAAATAAAAATTGAATTTTTCTAAATAAAATAAATACTGAATTTTTCTTAATAAAATATTTTAATAATGGCAAAATCTAGATGTGTTGCGCCAAAAATTCTCTTGCTAGAGTTTTCGCGTTAAAAACTTTATGACAGCATAGGGGCGTGCCAGTCAATTTGCTGAAATTGACAAAGAGGATGTAAGAACTAGATCTGGTGCGCGGAGCAGCAGATTGAAAGATCAGAGCGATTTGTTGGGACTGGATCAAAGTCACACCGGAGCATTTAAATCATTGGATCCATAACAACATGTCTTCCTGAATTAGCGTCTGCAAGATCTCTTTAATTGGATTTGAAAGAAAAATAACAACGGATTGTTATTACTAAGAGAGAAACACGTGTACAGTGTTTTTAGGTCCGGAGACAAGATTGTAACAAGGGAAAAACACTAAAAGAGTGTTTGGGTGTCCGGAGACAAAATCTAGACAAGAATATTGAAGAACAAGTAAGAACTCGTGATGAACAAGAGAAAAAACGTGGAGCTTTTGAGAGAAAATAAGCACGGAGCTTGGTTTTTTGCGCGGAGCAAGTTTGTAGCTTCAGGAGCTGGTTTTTGAGATGAGTAATATCTGTCTGAAGCTCTGGGATTGATCCCTTTATATAGGGTGCGGCATGGGCCTTGCATTTAATGGGTCTGACTTGCTGAAGAAGGCGAATTCCTCCTCCTTAGTAGATGACAGCTTCCAAGAAGGTGCAGTGAAGCTTCCTTCTTCTTTTGATTACTTCCATCTACTGGGAAGAGGGAAAAGGGGACTCCAGGACGTCTTCCCTCTGGATGGGAGACGGAAATCTTCCTCCTAGATGGCTGATGGATAATTCTTCCTTCTTCCTATCACACTTCAGTATGCCTTTGTTGCTTCCTTTGTGCTGAAATTAACTAATTTAACTAAGTAGTGGCCTTCTGACATCAAGACTTGGAATCTTAACATCAAGGCCACGAAATTCTCCATACTTAGTCATATTTAGCTCATCAAATCATGAAAACAATACTTAGTTAAGAAAATGGCTTAAACCGGGGTGACAAAGCCACTTGTCATTAACTGAAAAGAATGCAAAAGTTGCAAACGAAGTCGGAATAAGCCAAAATTTCACCAGTAGGCTTAGATTATTTCCATAAGATTATGGAAAACATTCCAAGTAAATTCGAGCTCTCCTTCATGGTGAACTTGGTTTCACTCCCCAAATTGTCCTTAATTGAAAATCGTGCATAAGTTTTTACACCGATGTCAGAATAAGGTGAAATTTTACCAAGATGATCTACATGACTCAAGGATCATCATGGTATGCTCCTTGGTAGAAATCGCAACCTCTACCCCCCTTAATTGATCAATTTTACCATTTTGTCCTTAATTGAACAAAATGCAAAAGTTGTAGTTTTGCCTCCCGGGGAGAGGGAAAGGGCTAGGCGATTTCTTCACCATGTTAGGTCGATTATGTTGAGGAGGTGTGAGGTTGAAAATCTCATGCCTCTCTCATGTAGATAGGTGTTTCTTTTGTTGACAAACTTTAGCTCTCTGCCTCCTTCCTGCAGGAAGAGAAAAATAACTCTCCTGAAGGAAAAGGGCGGCCTCTCCTCTATATGGGAGACGACTTTTGGCCTTGTTATGTAGGTCCATGAGATATTTTCCATCTCATGGGGTGATGGCAAACAACTTCCTTTTTTATTGCTTGCCTCCCTAGCTGACAGCAGCATTAAAGGAAACTGCTCTTACATGACCTATTATGCCACTTCCCTAGGTTAGGGCGGCATAGAGGGGAATATTAATAATAATTATTCTGAAAAATAATTATTATTTAATAAATAATTGATAAATTTCAGTTCTTATTAATTAATTACAAGATTTTCCTAATTCTATCAAAACTAGGGTGGTGCAAAAATCAAGTTTCTTCAGGATTTTAATTAAATCTTGACCACACATCTTAATAATATTTATGTGAAGACCAATTTACCCTTAATTGTAAATTGAGGTATAAACAAGATGATACAGTAGAAATTGAAATTTTATAAATAAAACTATATGTTGTAAAAATTATTTTAAAATAATAGCAAATTAGAAATATATTTGAAAAAAAATCACAAAATTATATTTTAATAGTGGCATAATTAAAATATTTTTTAATAATGACAATTTCGAAATATATTTAAAAAAGGGTACAATCGTAAAACATAAAGTTACCATTATTCGTACTTTTATATATAGTATAGATAGATGTAGATATATTTCTAAATTGATAAGAAAATGAAACATTGATAAGACCTGATTTGTTCTATATTTTCTATGCGATTTTGCCTTATTTGTTAGTCATAAGTGTTGTTTTACCCCTATATTTCTCATATCTGGTATTTTAGGCTTATTTGGAGTTATGTTTTAGGAAGATGAAGATTTAGAGCCATTTTGGATCAATTTGGAGAAACTATTGATTTTGTCTCATTTCGGTCCATTAGGCCCGTTTGAGTCCATGAAGCCCAAATTGCCAAGCCAGATGTCTTGAAGCCTATATCTGATATTTTTAGGTCCAATTCGTTAATATGGAAGCCCAAAGAAGGAGTCCAAGTCCAATCAGTAATTATGATGCAATAATGATTCCGCCATGATGCAGCATAATTAAATTCTATTAAAAGGAGGACTTCACAAGAGTAGTTTTGGAAGAAAATTCATAACTTTGATCAAGAGTTCAGAAAAATGCAAATGTGGTGCCGTTGGAAAGAGGATTCCAAGATCTACAACTTTTATGTTTACCTCGAGACCTAATTCTACCGTTCTGGTGGATAATTTTACCCTTGAAATTTCTGGATAAAATTGATCTTCTCCTAAACTGACTTGGAGAATGTTTTGGACGAAAATTCAGATGTTAAAGATTATTTGGAGCATTCCTATTAGCCACGCTGGATCCTAATAAATGAGGATAATCTAAATTTTCATTATTTTAATAATGGAATAATTAAAATATTTTTCAATAATCGCAACTTAGAAATATATTTGAAAAAAAAAGGTACAATCGGAAAACATAAAGTTTCTCCTTATTCGTGCTTTTATATATAGTATAGATATATAGTATAATAATTTTTTAATTACTGTTCTCTTTAGTCATTAAACTTTTTCAATTTATTTCCATTATAAAACTTTTTTTTTTAAATTATGTAATCTTGTAAATCCATTATAATTGTAATTAATACTCCTTCCGTTTCATATTGAATGACCACCTTACTATTTTGGGATATTCCAAAATAATGTCCACTTTCCTAAAATGGCAAACACTTTTACAACATTTACCCTTCATTTAAAAACTAACCTTTAATGGGACATATCACTTCATACACCTTTTAAAGGATGTAATTGTAAAATATCCACTCAAATCCTACTTTTTTTTAAACTCCGTGCCATTTACAAAGTGGTCATTTAATTCGGAACGGAGAGAGTAATATATTTTCATGTATAATATATTTATTCATTTATTTTATTTGAAATAAACATCTTGAAATAAATTAATTTTTTTTTTTGAAAAAAAGCAAACCCAATTATACTATTTCGATTTGTACTTTTGAATTGGTAAGTTTTCAATATTATCTATGTAAATCTTATATTTAGATGTATTAATCTGGTTCCACCACCCACCCAAAAGTTATTGATGAAGACCTAGTTTGGCATTGCATTTAAAGATCAAATATGCATGCTTGATATTAACAAGTGATTCAACAGTTGTTTTCCTTAAGTAATGTCTCGAGTTTGAGTCTTGTGAATGGAGACAACTATTTATTAAGACTTGAGAGAGTTTTACCCCATAATGAAACGACCCAGCTCAAACAATGTTAACTTGTAAATATATAAATATATATATATATATTTATATATTTACAAGTTAAATATAAAGTATGCTTGATATTGATGTGCCTAGCCTATATGAGTATTTCAACTACATTAAATGAAACTTGAGATTGGTTAAGACTCCATCTTATGGTCGCTTCTTTATGGTACAAGTTGTTTGCTTTCATTGAATTTGTTTCATTAATAGGCTCACGCCTTTGATCATTATGGATTGGTACCAAGACCGAGTCTGTAGGCCTAATTTTAATAGTTGGGATAAGTATGTTTGAGCCTTCGAGGTACATTGATACTCTCCTCATCTCAGATTATCAGTCCTTTTCTGGGATTTTTTTAACCTAAATTATATGTTTAATTTATAAAATTAAAACAACTTTGACTAATTTTATCCTTATTAAATATAGTAAGAGAAACATATGTTAGGTAAATTAAGGAATTTTGAAAAAAGTGTTGTAAAAGTTGTATAATATTTTGAAAATCAACTAATAATTTTTTTAAATAATAATGAAACGGTTAAATGAGACAGATAATTTGGGACCAAAAGAGTATTTGAAATTTTCAATATCTGTGCTGATTTTGATCTCTAGCATACATGAATAAAACATCTCTATCCCTTTCAAAAAAAAAAAATTCTCTATTATAATCCTTTCATTTATTAGTTTCAAAAGACAAAACTAATTACATATAGCAAGGTAGAGGCTGCTGATGGTTGTCGTATTCCATAAAAAAAAAATCTCTACATAATTTATAGACATGATAAGTATGAGTTGATACTTTTAGATGCCTTAATCTGATTCCACCTAAATAATAAGTATAGTCAAAATTCAAAAGTTATCGATCAATATCTAGTTTGGCATTGTGTTAGATCAAGTATGCTTAATATCAATATGTGGTTCAATACTTCGTTAATTTCTTTAAGCAATGTCTCGAGTTAAAGTCTTGAAAAATAAAGAAAATTATTATTTAGAGAGTTTTACCCCATAGACTGACCCGACTCAAATAAGGTTACCTTGTAAATATATAAAAAATATTAAGTATGTTTGATATTGATGCCTAGCCTATATAAGCATATTTCAAATACATTAAATGGAACTTCAAATTGGTTTAGACTTTCCAGCTTATGGTCGCTTCTCTATCGTACAAGTTGTTTCTCTCATTGAATTTGCTTCATTAATAGGCTCATGACTTTGATCATTATGGATTGGTACCAAGACCGAGTTCGTTGACCTGATTTTAATAGTTGGGATAAGTATGTTTGAGTTACATTTTTGATACTCCCTCCAATCTCCCAAATTATCAGTCCTTCTTTAGTCTTTTTTTAACCTAAATTATCTAATTTATAAAATTAAGACAATTTTGATTAATTTTAATACTATATGTTAGGTAAAATAAGGATAGTTTTGAAAAAATATTGTAAAAGTTGTATAAAATTTTGAGAAATCAACTAGTAATTTTCTTAAAATAATGATGAAACTGTTAAATAATACAGATAATTAATAAGGGGTAATTGAAATTTTCAACATCTGCGTTGATCTTGATCTCTAGCATATATGAATGAAGCATCTCTATCATAATAATTTTCTTTTTTAGTTTTCAAAGTCGAAAGTCAAATCTAATTAGTATAATATAGCAAGGTCGTAGAGGTTGCAGTACCAATTTCTTGAGAAATTATATATAAATTTATTTAATTTATATTTTAAATATTTAATTCAACATAGTAGATGCAAAAATCAAATCATTGTTAGAATTAAATTATCCAGATCAAAGATCATAAATCAATTAATCTAATATGCCATAAACTTTATGCGGAAGCGGATCAACTTACCTTTAGTCATTGAAGAACACTTGATTCTTTCTCTCTCAATTGAGTGCTTCTAGTCTCTGGTAAATTACTTTCGATGGTGTGTAAATTTTTAGCATACTGAGACTAATATGTATTTATAGGTGAGTTTTTCCATCAAAAACTCTTCTTGGAAAACCTAGCTGACAAGCCTATTAATTCATGGTAAAATATTTGGGTCACATTTAGGTATTGGGCCTTAATTAAATTAATTCCAAAAGCCACCTTATATATATATACTATATATTATTTTTAGTGACTATGAAAATTACTTAAAGACCAAATTGAGGATTAATGCGGTGCCTCATTTTGGCTTTTTTTTTGTATTTTCTCACTTTTCAGTTGACTAAAAAGGCCCTTGATAAATTTCATCTCTTACTTTTCCTCCAGCCCTTTTTTGTAATTTACTATTTTTGTATTCATGATTAAGTATGTTTTAATTATGTATTAATTGTGTGTAGATATTAAGATTTACTGGTTCAACTCCTCTGCCGGAATTCCAAAGTACTGGTGCTATAAATATATCTACCCGAGTTCATTAATTTAACAATTGCTATGGAAATTACCTAAAAGGCTAAATTGAGGATTAATGTGGTGCTTTCTTTTGGCTTTTTTATTTTGTCTTTTCTCACTTTTCGGGTGACTAAAAAGGCCATCGATGAATTTTCTCCCTTACTTTTCCTGCTGCCCTTTTTTGTAATTTACTATTTTTATATTTATGATTAAGTGTGTTTTAATTACATATTGATTGTGTGTGGATATTAGGATTTATCAGTTCAACTCCTCTGCCGGAATTCCAAAGGATTAGTGCTGTAAATGTGTTTACCCGAGTTCATTAATTTTACAATTGCAATCAAGATTAAAAAATGACCGCAGCATACTATGTTTTTTTAGATAATCAACATACATTTCAAGCAACAATTAATATTAGTTTTATTTTGATGAATTATCTAGAGATGGAGGAGTATAATATTAGCTTTATTTTGATGAATTACCTATAGATGGAGTAGAATTTAGGTAATGCACTTTTAGAATGAAAAAAAGGTCATGTGTTTTGCTTTATATAAGCGAATTATTTGTTTCGATGTATGAGTTTCTCTTAACTAATTAACTTACAGCCAACGCAATATCTTCTTTCTAACCGACTTAAACAACTAAAAAAATATAGCCCTAATAAGAAGATGATTGCAGCGCAAGCGCAGGCCGCCCTGCTTGTGAGAATTATTTCTACAACCATCCCATAGCGGAGCACAATTTAACGGGCAATTATCTAGTATATATATATATATATATATATATATATATATATATATATATACTA
>AWUE01012004.1:0-36197 GCA_001974825.2 Corchorus olitorius | reverse complement strand
AAATCCTGTTGGGCCTTAATGTAGCATAAAAAAATCAAAAAGCCTAAAAAAAGCCCAAAAAGTACTCTTGGGCCAGGATCACTTTGCCCATTTGGAAAAACTCATGAAAATATGGGAGACTAAAGGAGCCATGGCAAATAATTACTAGTTATATACATCTATGATCTATCTACAAGCCTCAAAATAGAATGAAATTTATGGCAGAGACGAAAAATGACATATCCATAATGAGATTAAAAATAAAAATCCTTAAAAGAAAACTAATTAATTTTAGTGTAACAAAATTTGAGAAACATATCATATAGAAAAGATACAAAACATCCAGCAGAGGTCTTTGGGGCCAAATTTTGGCTACAAAAACTAAAGACAACTCGACATCATACTCCAAAATTAAATGAACAACTATGTTTAAGCAGCCATCACTGGAACCTCAATTTCAGTTGGCTCAGGTACTGGTTTGTAGATCTCTTCGTCCTCCTTTGGTGGGTGGATTGTGACAAGATCAGGTAGAGGAGTCATAGGGCCTTGCTTACCCTTGGGATCCCAGTCGAGCATGATCTTCACCTTGATACCAAGTACCCCCTGCGCGTTAACAATCGATAAACCGATCAGAAATGACAATCAAATGGATTAAAATACTGGAAGACATAAGATGATCTCGAACATGTCTGACAGCAGAGTCAATATATGACAGCAGAGTCAATATATTCATTGACTGGATGACCGGAAGAAATCATATAACCATCCTTGAACTTCATGGATTTGGCACGCTGTGCCCTTAGCTTTCCACTAACAATAACCTATTTCACAAGTAATGAAAAATATAATTTTGAAACAAGAACCCTAATACATTGAATCATATCGATGCTTAAATCAACTAGTTTCACAAACCTCACATCCCTTGGCGCCACTCTCCATGATGAATCTCAGGACACCATAGCAGGCCCTGAAAGAGAATAACAATAGTTCTAATCATAAGCTTGAATCCACAGAGAAGATTTCACCAATTTACACCCATTTATAACAAAAAAAAGTTCACAAAATTTCAAATTCAATCCACAAGGAACATAACATAGAGATCACATAATTACACCAAGAGACTAAACAATGAAATGAGAACAATCAAAATATATCCTCCAAACGTTACTGCAAAAAAACTGATGAATTTCAAAACAGATTATGGAAAGGAGGATTGAATTAATCTCGTCATCTTCCGACACAAAATGGGTATAGAAATTACACCTATTTGCTTTGTAGATGACTAGATATTGTCAAAACATGTCAAGAAACAGCTGCCTAAATCTATAGATAAATGAATACAAACGATCATTTTGAAAATCCACATGCATTGCAATAAGAAACTAAGAATAAGAAATATGTTGAGATTGTTCCCTCCCCAAGTTACTGCTTGAAAACCAAATTCATTTCAGCAGAACGATTGAAACAAGAGGAAATAAAATATAATCTAATTACCGACACCTTCCCACACAAGAATTGGAAGTGAAATACCAATCTGCTTTGTAGATGACGTTATACAAGCAAACCAATAACAAAGTCTAACCAGTTCAACATATTGTTTCATAAAAAATAGCCTTAAATAAACCAGTAGAATAGAAATCGATTTTCGCTAAGTACCTTCGAACAGCAAGGCCTCCAAGGAGCTTGTAGCGAAGGGACTCAGCCTGGGCAATGGCGCAAAGAAGCTTAAGAAAACAAACAAAGAAGTTTTGGCGTATTCAAGCAAACCATGTAGAGCACAAAATTTAAGAAAATAGAAAACAAAGTCACCAAACTCACCCAAAACAAAAACAAATTGAGAAGTATTAAGAAAGCATATCATCAAAAATAGGGAAGGAACAAAAGGAAAGAGATGTTGAAAAGTCATCTCATCTAAAGATTGCCTTCACATGGAACTTCACATAGATTCAATATATTGAATGCAAGAAAAGCAAAAGGCAAAGGACTACCACATGGAACTTTAGACAACCCTGAAGGTTCATTTTCCCATTACAATACTAACATATTAATCAGCCCAGATGTTTATATTACCTGAGCAAGGCATTCCTCCTTCGGGCCTGCATTCTCTCCCTGCTTGCCTTGCTCTTAGCACGCTTGGTCTCAAACAGATCAGAAGGAGTCTTCTCTCTTGCCTTCTCAGCTGCGGAATTGTTGATGCTTTCCATCAAGACACGCTTGCTCTTGAACACATTACCCTTAACCTTCATACACAGGTCATGGTACATGTGCTTGTCAATCTTCTTTGATTCCACTGATGAAACAGGCACCTTGATAAACGCATTATCCTCATCCAGAGTATCTTAATTGGCAAACCTTGATGGCTGATGCCCAGGTACCCTTCCTCTTACCTGAAAATATTTAGATGACATTGTTATTAACAGTTGACTTTAACGAACAAGGGAACCCAATGATGCATATATCTTAATTATTAATTTATCACACCATAGCAAGAGTGTCAGCCTTTCTCTTAGTCTCCCTTCATTCTGTGCGCACGAGAAATTGTAGTGAATCTTGGAAGACTTCCTGATGATAAAAAAACCATCTTTCACCAAGTTTCCTGATGTTCTGCCCTGCAAACAATCATCAAAGTATTAGCAGACACATCAAAAGAATAGAGCCAAAAAAAGAACAAACATCTCAAATTAAAGCTAAATCAAGAAAGTATGAAGCTACTTTAGAGTGTAGACGTGGATGAATTCAACTAAGGATTCATTGGAACAAGAATTGGACTGATCCGCATTCCACACAGATAAATAGTAAAACATAATCCAGTCTTTAACTTATTTCATAGAATTGGTATCAATAACTTAGCTACTGTAGTTACTAGCTAGGAGTAGGTAGAAATTCAGATCCCAGATATATCATTTCCTCCCCTACGTTTTCGGAGAAACGAAACAAGGCCCAAACCATCAAAGATGAACAATAACAACAACGATCTATATTCCAAATGATTTAACAGATATAAATTAAGATTTAGAAATTAAAAAAAAAAAACTAGAGAAAAGAAGAGAGAGAAAACTTACTGGAGTTTGGATGGACTGTAGCTGATATTAAGGGAATAAGTCCTACCGTATGCATGCATAGGATTCGACTTGAAGATGATGCAGTACATGTTTGACAGCCACAAAGAAGACTCAATCCAAACCTTGCTGAAGTTGTCAAGGGAGAAGTTCTCAAATTACTTGGAGCTGGTCTCATTTATGCTATATCAGATAGTAAATGGGTCAGCCCTGTCCAAGTAGTTCCCAAGAAGTCTGGATTCACCGTCGTAGAAAACAAGGAGGGAGAGCTAGTTCCTCAAAGACTGTAGAGTGGATGGAGAGTATGCATCGACTATAGAAAGCTGAACTCAGCTACAAGGAAGGACCAGTTTCCATTGCCATTCATCGACCAGATGTTGGAGAGGTTAGCATGCAAAGCATACTATTGTTTTCTGGATGGGTATTCAGGATACTTCCAGATTCCAATTGCACCAGAAGACCAAGAGAAGACCACTTTTACATGCCCTTTCGGTACGTATGCTTATACAAGAATGCCTTTTGGTTTATGCAATGCACCTACGACTTTTCATAGATGTATGATGAGCATCTTTCAAGATTATGTGGGAGATAAGATGGAAGTATTCATGGACGATTTCACAGTCTATGGGGATAACTTCAACTAATGCCTTCATAATCTAGAACTCATCCTAAAAAGATGTGTTGAAACCAAATTGGTATTGAACGCCGAGAAGTGCCACTTCATGGTAGAACAAGGCATTGTTCTAGGCCATGTACTATCCAAAGAAGGGATGCAAGTCGACAAAGCCAAAGTTGATGTAGTTCAGAACCTGCCTTATCCAACATGTGTCAAGGATATTCGTTCATTCTTGGGTCATGCTGGATTCTACAGAAGATTCATCAAAGATTTCTCGAAGATTTCAGCACCTATGTGTAGATTACTTCAGAAAGATGTAGAGTTCGAGTTTGGAGATGATTGCAAAGAAGCATTCGACAAATTGAAGACTGCCCTCACCACCACTCCAATTGTGAAGCCACCAGACTAGAAACTATCGTTCGAGGTCATGTGTGATGCAAGTGACGTCGCTATTGGAGTTGTTCTAGGTCAGAGAGTAGATAAGGTACCTCATGTTATCTACTATGCTTCAAGAACTCTAGATACTGCTCAGAAGAACTACACTACCACGGAGAAAGAAATGCTTGTTGTTGTCTTTGCTTTGGAGAAGTTCTGATCATACATTCTGGGATCTAAGGTGATAATCTACTCCGATCATGCTGCATTGAGATATCTAATGTCAAAGAAAGATGCAAAAGCTAGGCTTATGTGATGGCTATTCAACTTTCAAGAATTTGATATCGAAATCAAAGACAAGAAAGGAGCAGAAAACGTTGTAGCTGATCATCTAAGCAGAATCGAAGGCAACAATGAAGAGGTTGCAATCAATGAAGCATTACCCTTTGAAGACTTGTTTGCCGTTTCTCAACTTCCATGGTATGCTGATATTGTCAATTTCTTGATCACTAGACGTTTACCTGCAGATTTTAATAAAGGAAAGAAATTCAAGATCGTCAGTGATGCCAAGTATTATCTTTGGGATGACCCATATTTATGGAGACATGGTTCTGATCAAGTGATGAGGAGATGCATTCCTGATAATGAAATTCAATATCAATCCTGAAGTTTTGCCACACTGATGAAAGCGGAGGCCACTTTGGACACAAGAAGATAACAAGAAAGATACTGGATTGTGGATTCTATTGGACGACAATCTTTCAAGATTCTTTTGAGTATTGCAAGACATGTCCACGATGCCAGGAAGTGGGAAGTAGTTCGAAAAGGAATCAAATGATTCAAAATCTTGTATTCGTTGTTGAAGTCTTCGACGTATGGGGAATTGATTTCATGTGGCCTTTTCCTCCATCAGAAAAGAAATACTATATCCTTCTAGCTGTAGACTATGTTTCCAAATGGATTGAAGCAGTCGCTACAGAGAAGGACGACGCAAGAACAGTTGTCGAATTTATAAAGAATAACATTCTTCATAGATTTGGCATACCTAGAGCCCTCATCAGTGATCGTGGAACTCACTTCTGCAACAAAATTGTACAAGCATTAGTTGAAAAATATGGAGTAAGCCATAGGGTTTCTACTTCATATCATCCTCAAACCAATGGTCAACCTGAAATATCTAATCGTCAAGTGAAGCTGATTCTGGAGAAAACAGTCAATGTTCAGAGGAAAGATTGGAGTATGCGACTAGGAGATGCTTTATGGGCATATCGGACAGCCTATAAGACACCCCTTGGTATGTCCCCATACAGAATTGTGTTTGGAAAACCAAGCCATTTACCTGTGGAGATAGAGCACAAAGCATGGTGGGCAGTAAAGCAATGCAATCTTAACTTTGACGAAGCTGGAATTCAAAGGATGCTGCAGTTACAAGAACTTGAGGAAATTAGGAATGAAGCATATGAAAATTCAAGGATCTACAAGGAGAAAACTAAAGTTTTGAATGACCAGAAGATATTAAGGAGATCATTCCATGAAAGACAAAAGGTTTTACTATTTGTGGGACAAATAAAAGGTTTCCCTGGAAAGTTGAGATCAAGATGGTCTGGTCCTTTTGAGATAAGAAGAGTATATCCCAATGGATTGGTAGAAATCTATAGTCCAACTACCCAGACGCAATTTAAAGTCAATGGACAAAGATTAAAACCTTTCTTTGAACCTTTTCCCATAGGATGGATTGAAGAAAAGAACCAATTTATCTTCCAACTGAAAATTGAAGAAAAGAGGAAGTCAAGCTAATGACTTTAAACAAGCGCTTGTTGGGAGGCAACCCAGTAATTTTAATTTCTAACTTAATTTTTACTTTGTAGGTTTTATAAATTTTATTTTGAAGGAGAAGAGCACCGAGCCATATGGCCCGGAGACAATAGGCCACAGCCGGCCATGGCCCAGCCATGCCAAGCACCGAGCCCGGACATGGCCAGGCCATGACCCGGCCATGTCGCGCCATACCCGCACGCTAGCCGGGGCATAGCTTGCCAAGCACCGAGCCATGCCAAGCCAGCACCAGGCACACACCCGGACCTCGCCCGAGCAAGCACCAGGCCATCTCCTGGCCAGGCGCGGGGCGCCAGGCTAACATGCGCGCCAAGCGGGGCTGCAGCCTGCTCAGCCCGTGCACAAGCAGCACCGCTGCCTTGATGTCGCGGCACTACCCCTCCCTTTGAGCAATCCTTATACAATTAGGGTTATGAATCCTAATTGATTTGGAAGATGACAACCCGTTTCCCAATAGGTAATGGACTCCTAATCCAGGTATGTTTCTTACTTTTTACTCTAAATAAAAACCTCTTAGGAATAGGATTTGATCACTATAAAAAGGCACCTCTACCTCCTCTTTTATTCATCAAATCACAAGAGCAAATATTTGGGAGAATTTTTTTCGGTTGAAGCAAGAGAAGAAGTCGACTTGAGCAAGGGAGAAGTCGACTAAAGGAAGTCGATAAGAAGAAATTTTTGGAGGAAATTGTCGAAAAAAAAAAGCAAGCAAGTCGATACCCTCTTAATCATACAAGAAGATTTCGATTTCTCCTAGTTCCTCTTAAAGATGTCGATGATGCTCACCACCATGGACTTTGAAGTTCAATTCAAGAATTTTAGAAGCCAATTTATCAAATTGGAGCTGCTCAATTTGGTGAAAAATTTTCAAGGAAGCTTTATTCGCCAAGATTGCCATGAACTTTTGAGCATGATTGCCTCACTACCTGAAGAAGAAATTGCTACCAAGCCAGGATTCAAAGCTAGAAAGATTTATTAATTTCTTTGGAACAAAGCTAATGAGTCTCAAGAAGTTGTTATGAGATCAAGGGCTAGAGCTGAGCATGAGTTTAGAAATCGGTTTCATCCCTATGAGAATCGATTTCATCACCCCCAAGGACCAATGAATTTCAATGGAAGGATAAGACCTCTAGTTGCACCTTGGAATAGGCCTTTTCCCATGCCAAGAATTGATGGATATCGCACCAAGCCCTATAGGCCGCCCTATAGACCTCCCATGCGATGTGTTCCCATCCCTCAAAGAACTCATGATCCAAATTATGCCTCTTCATCCAATAGACCAATAGCTACTGTTTTTACCTTGGAAGAAATTAAGGCTCCATCACCAATAATGGAACCTAAGGATCCGTTGGGAGGTGATCAAGGTGAAGACAATATTGTCATCATTGCTTCTGATTCTGAATCAAGTGATGCTTCTTGTGATAAGAAAGAGGAAGAAGAGGTTAACCAAGAAAAGGAGAATGAGGAAGAACTCCATCCTTTCCTTGTTCGATGCAAGGAAATTAGTGATCAAATTACTAGCTTAAGAGATGATTTTAATAATATAATTGTAAATTTGGATGACCTCTTCAATCTATTGGAGAAGGCTATTCATAAACCAATTTAGATTTAGTTTTAGGATTTTTCAATTTCAATTTCTTGTTTTTAGATTTAAGATTTATTTTTATGCATCTTAGGATTAGTTATCTAGTTTATGCTTTAATTTTAATTTTCCTTTATCTTATGTCTTTATTTTTCAAGTTTCATTAATAAACTATTTCTCTAGTTTTATTTTTCTATCACCTTAATTTTCTATTGTCTTTATGATTGAGTAATTATCTTCATCAAAGCCGCCTAGGTATGTTTTCATGAACCTTAACTTTTTATTTTTGGTAAGATAATTGCATGAATTATTTTCTTGATTGCTTTTACATTGAGGACAATGTGAATTTTAAGTGTTAGTGGGGGGGGGGGGGGTGAATACTTGATAAGGTTTATTGTTTGATAATTGAGTCATATGCTAGTTATTGTTTGCATGAGAACCTAGGATAGGAATTGATTGTTTTTGGATTGTTTTTGATTAATCATATTTTATTCCCTTAATTTTTCAAAATTGATTTTCCAAACTATTTGAATTTTTCATGAAAAATTTTCCAAACTCTTTCTTTACATCTATCGAATTTTCCAAACTATTTGAATTTTTCATGTATATATTGATTAATTAATTTGATTATGATTGATGAATGCTTAGAATTTTAAGAATGCCTTATTCATTGATAAAGTTATAGCATGTTGTTTGATTTCTTAGAATTAGGTATAATTGAAGTTTGTGATATGATCTTATTTATTCATTGCTTCCATGATTATCTATTTCTAGAATTTGTGTTCAATCTTGATTGAAATTATGATTGAGAAAGTATGTTATGGATATATGTCAAGAATAAGTGTGCTAGTTGCCTCAAAAATGGGAGTTAGTAACCCCTAAATCATGAACACTTCAGAGGTTCGTAACCTCAATTTTCTAAAAAAAATTACCCTTGAAAATCTATTATAACCCACAATGACCCTTGATGTATATCTATGACATTGCAATCTTTTGAGTAATGGAAAAAAAAGAGGAAAACATAAGCTTATAGAAAGAAGTAGTTATAGGATGTAAAGAATGGTAAGTGACTAAAGCTACTTTGATTATGGCTACTTAAGAATGATGATACTTGTTATTTCTTGATTTTTGAATTGAGTATTGTTATTATTTTTTGTTACTTTAATTTCATGATTGAATCGATTCTTTGGTATATGTATGAATTCAAATTGATCTTTTTGAAAAATTGATTTTTAACTTACACATTGATTTGCTAAGGGACTAGCAAAGTTCAAGTGTGGGGGAAATATGATTGAGCCAAAAACAACCCTATTTTTATGGCTATTTTACTATGTTTTTGGATCTATTTATACTTAAATTTATGTTATTTTGATAATATTTGTGTTTTGAGTTCTTAAGTGATGTGAAATTGAGAATTTGTTAATTTTCACTACTTTTGGAGCTATTTTGATGACTTTTTACATAGATATGAGCAAAGCAATTTTGACTATAGATTTGGAGATTCCAAGCTCGTGTTTGAAGACTCATTGAAGATAATTTGGAGATTTGAAGATCATTGAAGAATTATTTCAAGGAGCAAGAATTAAAGATTGGAGCTTTAATTGCGAAGGATTGAAGACAAGCCATGAATAAAGCCCGAAAGCTTTGGAATTTTGGATATTTTATATGGGATAATACTCAGTCCATATAAACCCACATTTGGAATTAAAAACTCAATTTGCGCCGCATATGTCCAAGATTATATGCAATTCCCGCTTATTTCCGCTCCTAGTCCTAACAGGATTAGGATTCAGCGCAGTCTCGGTAGAAAAATCATAACTTTTTGCTTAGATGTTCGTTTTAGACCCATGAGTAGGCGTTGGAAAGCTAACTCCGAGATCTACAACTTTCCTTTAAAGTACAAGACCCAATTTTGCCGTTTTCAAGCCCAAAAACGCTGTCGAAGTCCTGCACGAATCCAGAAAATTCCAGGATCCTATTTTGACTTGGATCCTACTCTAGGAAGACTTTTAATCCAACTTGGAGACCAAGTCAGCCCCAAAACCGTCCTAGAGTCCTTTCCTAGTTAGAATTGGAGTCTTTAAAGTTATTTCCACTATAAATAGCCACCTTAGGTCTAGGTTTTTAATGTATGTAGATCTAGAAATTGTATTTGGTAGAATTGTTGAAGATTTGGAGGACAAAAGCCCTAGTGCCGCCGCCGCCCCCTCTTCTTCCCATCCATAAGATAAGTTTTTCTTCTTATTCTTTGGATGCTCACTCAATTCATGAGTGAGTAATCCTTTTCTTTTCTCCAATGTAGAATTTAATTGATCTCTTGACTTATATAATGGTGAGATTTTGTGCTTATGTATGATAATTGTTAGAGTATTCCTTTGATCACTGTTTTAATTCTATGTTGCTTGTTTTGATGGATTGAGCCGGCACTTTCTTGATAAATTTAGTTAGCATTTGCTAGATCAAGTCGAGGATTAACCGTCCAAGCTTGGTTGTTTGTAGCGATTGGTTGAGAATTAACACCTCCTTCCAAGAGAGATAAGGGACGTTGAGTAAGAAATTACTCTTTGTGTTTGTATAAATTACTAGTTCTTAATGCTTTGTTTCTTGGTGAATCTTTAAGCCTTAACCGGTAATTGATTTGTTAGGAAGTAAAAGGGGTAATTTAAGCCTTAACCGGTAATCTTATCTAATTAAGGTAATTTAGGATTTAATTCCAACAAGCTATTTCTTTGTTTTCATAATTTTTAGATATCAATGTTCCATGTTGTAATTGTCAAGAGGGATATTAATTCTATGTTGGAGGTTTTTATTAATTGTTTTCTTGATTATTCACTGCTTTCTTGTCAATTGCTTTCTTTAATTTTCTTGATTGCTTCCTTAGTTAATTTTAATTGTTAGTTAGATTAGATTCTGTTTCACTATAAAAATTCTCTTTAATTTATTTGATTGATTTAAGAAAAAGATAAATAACCTATCTTTCTGTGGGTTCGACCCCTACTTACCCTAACTGCTTTAGTTAGGATTTTGTTGGGATTATTATTTTTATGATTTGCTGACGACCGATCAATTAGACCTGCAATTAACAACCTAAAATCACAAGATTCACAAACAACCAAGTAATCACTACCTAATTGTTTGCTAGGACTCTACAAGATTAAAGAAATCCTAAGTTTGTTCAAACTAGAACAATGAAGCTAAATTCTCAAGGTGAATAAACACTCAATTGATTGATAAACTTAACTGAGTCTTACCAGAGATATATTGAACCCTTATATAGAGGTAGGGCTCGACCTAAGTAAAATAAAGACCTATGGGCCGGCTTGGGCTTAAATAAAGACAAGGAAAATAAGTCCAAGCGGAACTAGGAAAATAAATAATAAAAACAAACTCAAACAAGGATTGGACTTTTAATCAAACTAGGCCCAACCCTTATAATATCCAAACTAAATAACAAGCTAAACTAAGATAGGATAAAAGCCTCATATGGCCGAATTGATGGAAATATGAAAGCCCATCAAAATAGGAAAATTTGGTCCTACCCATGCATGGGGTACCCTGGCCACCCCACGCATGGGCTAGTGCAATTTGTATGGTCTATCCATGATTGGGTAGGCCAATTAAGGTTCAATAGCAAGCAAAGTGATGAGCTTGATATCGATTGGTGCTTTCTTGCTCAAACCATCTCCAAATGACTTCAATTGAACTTCAATGGACTTCATATCATCAAAATGAGTTCGAACAAAGCCCATGAGTGTATCTTTGAACTTTTTGGCTCTTAATATTGTCATAAGACCTTCAGGCAAGCTCAATGGATCAAATGACATCTTCTTTTATCTTTTCACAAGCCCATCGATGTCTCCATTGTCTTCATGCATCTTCATGCCTCCATGCTCATCCTCTCCATGCTCTCCAGGACCCAACAATGTTGGCATAGAAGCTAATGAACCAGGTGTTTCGAGTAATGAGGATAACAGGGGTACAACTTTGGATGAAAGATTCTTTAATGTGATTGAAGTTTTCGACCAACCTTTGTATGATGGATGTGATAAAAAAACACAATTATCTATTGTTGCTAGGTTTTTGACAATCAAGGTCGATCGGAATATGTCCGAGGCTACTTACAATGATATGTGTGCAGCGATTAGGAATATGTTACCGGATGATAACACTTTCCCACTAGATTACTACCAGCACAAGAAGTTAGTGCGTGACTTGGGGCTGCTTGCTGTCAAATACGATGCTTGCTCTGGAGGATGCATGTTGTAGTAAGTCTAGATACAAAAGATACAAAAGAACGTCGGGGAAGGCAAAGGTTGTATACCTCGAAAGCCACAGTAGAGCATATGACTTGGCATCATACTCATAAGATAATTGAGGGATTGTTGTCTCACCCGTCAGACAGTGAAGCTTGGAAACATTTCGACAAGACTTATCCACATTTTGCTAGTGAACCTCGCAACATCCGACTTGGGCTGTGTGTAGATGATTTTGCACCTCACGGGCAATTTGGTAAATCTTATTCATGTTGGCCAGTCATTGTCACTCCTTATAACCTTCCACATGTGCATGAAGAGTCCTTATATGTTCTTGTCGTTGATATGTCCTGGTCCTGCAAATCCTAAAAAGAATATATTTGTGTATCTCCAACCTTTGATTGATGAGTTAAATCATTTGTGGATTTATGGTGAGACCACTTATGATGTTGCATCCGAAAGGTATTTCAACATGAAGGCTGCTATAATGTGGACAATTAATGATTTCACCGCATATGGCATGTTATCTGGTTGGAGCACTGCTGGGTGATGGGATGTCCTATATGTGTGGAGAAATCGATGGCATTTGTACTACCTCATAGTAGGATGGCTACTAACTTTGATTGTCATCGGGCTTTCTTGCGCAGAAACCATAAGTATAGATCAAATAAAAAGGCTTTAATCCGAGATTGTGTTGTTAAAAGTGCTCCCCCACCAAGGTTGTCCGGTGAGCAAGTTTATGATCGAGTTCAGTTTTTTCCTACGGCCATTGAAGTCCCTCTCAATAAACCTGATGGTTATGGAAGAAATCATAAATGGATGAAAAGGAGTATATTTTGGGAGTTACCGTATTGGAAAAACAATTTGATCCGACATAATTTGGATGTGATGCATATAGAAAATGATGTGTTTGGGACCGTTATGGATGTGCTGGGGAAGATCAAAGATACTGTTAATGCAAGGAAGGATCTTAAGTTCTTTGTGACACAGAGGATATCGCAGTTGATGTTAACGTTGTTGGCCAAAAACCAAAGGAGTATATTTTGGGAGTTACCGTATTGGAAAAACAATTTGATCCGACATAATTTGGATGTGATGCATATAGAAAATAATGTGTTTGGGACCGTTATGGATGTGCTGGGGAAGATCAAAGATACTGTTAATGCAAGGAAGGATCTTAAGTTCTTTGTGACACAGAGGATATCGCAGTTGATGTTAACGTTGTTGGCCGAAAACCAAAGTCAATTTACACTTTGAGAAAGGAACAAAAGGAGGTTATTTGTAGCTGGACCATGTCTTGCTTGATGTTCCCAGATTGTTACGCATCAAATATATGTAGATATGTTGATATGAAAGAGTTGAAGATGAGAGGCATGAAAAGTCACAAATGACATGTCTTTATGCAAAGGTTGATTCCGATTGCTTTTAGTGAAATTGATGCTGATGCGCAAGGGCTTATAATGGACATGAAGATGATAATGGAGAGCATGGAAAAAATGTGCAAGGGCTGCAAGGAAGCATGGAGATGCATGAAGATCATGGAGATATCGTTGAGCATGTTCCAAGCACCAAGAAGATGCCATTTGATCCATTAAAGATGCTTATTGGTTCGATGACAAGAGCAGGAGCGAAGAGGTTCAAGGATGCACTCATGGGCCTTGTTCGAAGTCATCTAGATGATATGAAAGTCATTGATGCGCAATTGAAGAGTTTGGTGATGATTTGAGCAGGCATTCATCCATTGATTCCAAGATCATCACCTTACTTGCAAACGATATGACTTAGAGCTTGAATGTATAATTTCGGCTATTGTGGGCTTTATTCTATCTTAGATCAGCTTATTGTTATGTTTAGATGACATTAGGATTCAACCTTGTTTGACTAAGTCCAATCCTTGTTTAATTATGCCTTGTTATTTATTTTTCCTAGTTGGACTTGGACTAGTTTTCCTTGTCTTTATTTTTGGGCTTGTAAGGCTTGATAACCGCCCATATTGCTTTAGGATTAGGGTTAGGACGTCCCTTACTACTATATAAGGGATCCATACCACTCTTGTAAACACAAGTTAAGTTTTTTCAATCAAAGAGAGTTATTTTGAGAATTTAGCTTCATTGTTCTAGTTTGAGCATAGTTAGGATTTCTTCAATCTTGTAGAGTCCTAGCAAACAATTAGATAGTGATTATCTAGTTGTGTTGCAGGTCTAATTGATCATCTAGGGCCGACGGAAGAAGATTGGATCTTTAGGAAGACTATCAAATTCATCAAGTCTAGAAGTTGGAGTTTCAAGTTGATCTTTGGAGGAATTCAAGGGTAGATTTGAATCTATCACAACTAGATTCGTATCAGATGCTCCCTAATTGCTCATTACAATTAGGGTCGATAATAAAAAGTCCTCACGAACTCTAGTGCTACTCAGAATTGGGTAGAATAGGGCAAGTAAGAGTCGTATTCCACGAGGAATGTTGTTAACGCAAGAGACTCACTACACACTAAGTAAACAATTTAGTAGCACTATTATAAGAAAGTAAATAAGAAAACAGAGAAAACATATTCGACATAAAGAAATAACAATTATAACTAAACATACATCATATCCTTTCCTATTCATGTAAGAAATCTAGTATCAACCCAAAAAGGAAAAAGAAAAAAAAACAAGAGTAGAAGTATTTTAAAAAAATTTACATATTTTTGTACTAAATTTGCAATGTTCGATTGAAATACACCGGTTTCAGCCTCCGTCATCATACGCATACGCTTTAACTTATTTTAATTTTATTGAGTTCGAAGTCAAAAGTCAAAACTCAAAGAATTTTTTTTTTCTAGAAAACTCAAAGAAGGTTTCACTTGCATATCAATCAAACTTTTATTCAAAACTAATGTCAAGCAACAAAATTAAAACAAGTTGCTCAATTTATTGCTTGATATGTCACCAAAATGAATAGTAAACAAGTTGTTTAATTTAATGCCAAGTCTCTCTTCCTTTGAGTGACATGTGGCAATTTTTTTTTTACAAAATTCCAAAAACTCTGTGGCATTTTTTTAACAAAATTCTAAAAATTTTTATATTTACTAAATTGAATTTTTGTATTTCAGGTCTCCACCTATTTGTGTATCGGACAATTTGCTGTTTGCATCTCGGATCTTTTTGATGATTTTTTACGTTTTATCGAGTCTCTAAACTCTTTTTGTTTGTATAATTTTTTTTACTAACATTTTTGTCTCAAACTATTAATAAATACGATTTTACTCTAATATTTTTTAATATTATATAGACTCTCCAAACTTTTTTGTTAGTATTAGGTTTTTGTTTATATTTTTTCCGGATATTACTGTCTCAAACTATTAATAGCTTTCATTCTGTTAGTTTTCTTTTCTCATTAAATTAATTTAACTTTTGCGTCTCATCTGCAGACATTCGGCTATTGAATCATTCGGCTTTCAAGTCGATCGAATCTTTGGTCTTATCCTAATAATAATTTTATGTTTTAATGACTCTCAAAACATTTTAATTTATACTTTTTTCCCCGAATATAATTGTATGGGCGTTTTTCTTATTTACGTTCTTTTACAATAGACTTATTATCAGATCTATTGTCAGTACAGTTTAACAGACTACACATGTAAGGGTAATGAGTTGGCATGTGTCATTTAGGGAATAATTTTGAATTTTTAAATCAAAATTAAGTTAGAAAATAGGTATGTATCAACTCCTCACCCGTTTGTGGAGTCTAAATTTTACATTATCAATGTACCAAATAATAATTTTTCACAACATCGCTTTCTTTCTACTCCTATAAAATCAACCTTTTTTTTTGTATTATTTTTTTTAACTATCACATATGCTACATAAAATCAATAGAATAAATATAAATATTAAACCTACTATTAATTTTTTGAGTAAGGTCCTCCTTGAGCGCCACATGATATTTGGTTTCTTTGACAAGTGTCAATAGTTAATTTTTTAATGTTTTGTTTATTATATTTGTATTCATTTAGTTTGCAAAAATTAAAAGACATTCATCCTCTTTCCTATATAAAATAAATCATCAAATAATTATAAATTAATTATAAATTTGTTACAAATAATTATAAATTAATTATAAATTTGTTATGAAAATACATGTATGTTGTGGATGTCTATGAATCTAATTAAAGCAAGGATAAGATTGATGACTTGGTTCATTCATACACATATACCTATGTACTAAGTTCATCCCCTTATATTTATGGTGATGTATCTATGTGCCTATAAATATGCCACTTACTTTGTTATGAAATAAGATGAATAAGAACAATTTCTCCCCTTCTTCATATTTTCTTCTTCTCCATATTCTATTGTCTCTCTCCATACATCAATTCTCTACTCCCTTGCTTTTGTTTTGTTATCATTACACAACAAAATTTCATTTCTTAACTGAATTTTCTTAAAATAATTTATAAAATAAAACAACTGCATGCAAAACGCGGCCGAGAAGTTCTAGTAATAAATCAAAAATTAAAAATATACAACCCGCCCCCAAATTCCATAGGATAGAATAATTTCACTTTGTATTGCTTCCATCCCAAAAGGCCTTCGGTGGAATTCACGGCCTATATAGATCTGTGGTTCTCGTATCAAGTATATGAATAATAAAACTCACGCATTTTGCTTGCCTTTGTGAAAAGTGAAAACTGAAAAATCCTAGTTTCATACTCATACTAGAGGCTTCTTTCTCGACCCACAAGGGAGAAAAAGGACAATTGCCTCTACCTATTTTTGCATTTTGCTCATTTCATTAGAAGCAGGTCCGCATGATCAGATTATTTACCAGCAGAGCACTGCAGCCTTCTAATATTTCTACTATACACAAAATAGTAAATAACCCTTTGATATGCTCTTCACTATGTGGATTCTCAGCACAAGCAGCAAAATTACAAATCCCGCAGAACCCAATTTCCATGAGCGTACCATGCTCGGACTTCGATTCCCATACATACGGAGCTTTGCTTCAACGTTGTATCCAAAACGATGACCCCATTTCTGCAATGAGACTCCACTGTGATATCCTAAAGAGAGGTAACTGCTTAGACTTGTTTGCCACCAACATTCTATTGAATATGTATGTTAAAGCTGCCTTATTATCCGAGGCGAAAATTCTGTTCGATGAAATGCCGGAGAGAAACACGATATCTTTTGTTACATTGATTCAAGGGTACACCAAGGTTTTGCAATTTGTTGAAGCTGTGGGGTTGTTTGTAAGGTTACACAGGGAAGGTCATGAGCTTAACCCGTTTGCTTTTACTTCGGTATTGAAGGTGCTTGTCAGTATGGAATGGGCTGACTTGGGTTGGAACTTACATGCTTGCATTTATAAGCTAGGCCATGAGTCGAATGCCTTCGTAGGAACTGCTTTAATAGATGCATATTCTGTGTGTGGGCGTGTTGAATTTGCAAGAGAAGTTTTTGACGGGATTAGATGCAAAGATATGGTTACCTGGACTGGGATGGTGGCATGTTATGCCGAGAATGACTTTTTTGAAGAGGGATTGGAGGTTTTTTCTCAAATGAGGTTGGTCGGTTTCAAGCCAAACAATTTTACTTTTGCTGGTGTGTTGAAGGCTTGTATTGGACTTCAAGCATTTGATATAGCGAAAGGTGTTCATGGTTGTGTTTTAAAAACTTGTTATGAATGTGATATCTTTGTGGGAGTCACATTGCTTGAATTATATACCAAGTCTGGGGACATCGTCAATGCTCAACGGGTTTTTGAGGAGATACCCAAAAAAGATGTGATTCCATGGAGTTTCATGATTTCACGGTTTGCACAGAGTGATTTGAGTGAAGAGGCTGTTAATCTGTTTTGCCAAATGAGGCAAGCTTTTGTAATACCTAATCAATTCACGTTTGCCAGTGCACTTCAAGCTTGTGCAACAATGGGGGATTTGGGGTTAGGGAGGCAAATTCATGGTCTTGTGCTCAAGGTTGGTCTTGATTTAAACATATTTGTATCAAATGCCCTTATGGATGTCTATGCTAAGTGTCGAAGGATTGAAGATTCAATGGAACTGTTTGAGAAATCACTAAATAGGAATGATGTATCTTGGAACACAATGATTGTTGGTTATGTTCGATGTGGGGATGCTGAGAAGGCATTGGGTTTGTTCTTGGAAATGCTTGAAAATCGAGTACTGGCAACTGAAGTAACATACTCAAGTGTTCTTTCTGCTTCTGCCAGCTTGGCAGCATTGGAGTTAGGAACTCAAATTCACTCCTTAGCTGTCAAAACAAATTATGCTAAGAATCCTGTTGTTGGTAATGCTTTGATTGATATGTATGCCAAGTGTGGAAGGATTGGAGATGCCCGTCTAGTGTTTGATTTGATGAATGAACGAGATGAAGTGTCGTGGAATGCTATGATCTCAGGGTATTCTATGCATGGGGTAGGTCTAGAGGCTTTAAAATTATTTCAGATGATGCAGGATAGAGGGTTTAAACCAAACGCTTTAACTTTTGTTGGTGTGCTATCAGCATGTAGCAATTCAGGACTATTGAATCAAGGACAAGCTTATTTTACATCTATGTTTCAGGATTATGGCATTGAACCAAGCATTGAGCATTATTCTTGTATGGTTTGGCTTTTGGGGAGGTCAGGTCATCTTTACAAGGCTGTGAAGTTGATTGAGGAAATTCCAGTTGAGCCTAGTGTCATGTTGTGGCGTTCCTTGCTAGGAGCTTGTGTTATTCATAAGAACGTTGAGCTTGGAAAACTGGCTGCACAGCGGATTCTTGAGATGGAACCCCAAGATGATGCAACGCATGTGCTACTGTCGAACATGTATGCTACTGCAAGGAGGTGGGAAAATGTCACTGCCATAAGGAAAAGCATGAAAAGGAAAGGAATGAAGAAGGAACCAGGCTTGAGTTGGGTTGAGAGCCAGGGGAGAGTACATTATTTCAGAGTGGGTGACACTTTGCATCCTGACATGAAGGTGATAAATGGGATACTGGAATGGTTGAACATGAGAACAAGGCAGGCTGGCTTTGCTCCTAATTGCAATGCTGTTTTGCTTGATGTAGAGGATAAAGAAGAAAAGGAGCGCCTCTTGTGGATACACAGTGAAAGAATAGCTCTGGCTTTTGCACTGTTCAGAACACCGTATGGAAGCCAAATCCGTATAATTAAGAACCTCAGAATCTGTGTGGATTGCCATGCTGCAATGAAGTTAATATCAAAGATTTTGCAACGAGAAATTATTATCAGAGATATGAATCGATTTCATTACTTTCAGAATGGAATTTGCTCCTGTGGTGATTATTGGTGATTGAATGCCTCTATGAGTTTTTGGATGGCTGGAGTTTTGATCTTCTCTAAGAAATTGACATCACTAAAGGTTCTCTGAGGTTGCAGTCTTTTTGTAGGCCCAACTCAACAAACAACTAATTAAGTATAACAGTTTTGTGACCAAATTTTGGTTTTACTTGGAAAGTAACAACATATGTCAATTTGGTGGAAAATGAGGGAAGAGAAAGTTTCTTTTAATTTTAATGTGGTGCAGGGGAGATGCATACATCAAAGTTAGTTCCTTCACACTAAACAAATTATTCAACATTCTTCAAATCATTGCTCGAAATGTACCCAGGATGTCGAAGCAAATAGAAATCAATAAGCATCCTATTATAAATTTCAAAGGGTTTCATTGAATTGAATCTCGAAAGTTTTTCATTCCTAGTTTTTCATTGATTGGGCTATCTCTCAACTAGGATATTCAGATGGCTTCCTCAGATGCAGCTTTTGTGGATGATAGAAATTTATGTTTCCTTGTACCCTGATCCCCCATACCTCTAAGGACAAAAAAGAGTTGAAACAGGTACGTGGTAATTTTTTGCTTCGCTAATTTTTTACTCCAGCTTGTGCTTTCAATCAAATATATCAGATAATTGAGTTATTTTGGAGGATAGATTATCTTTTTTATTCTATGTACTTAATATTAAAAGTCCTAATATTAGTCTTACCTCTAAATGTCCTTGCAGTTTAGCATTTTACATGATGAATTGGCCCATACCTTCTGCTAATAAAATGAATGGCAAAAGTTTTAAGGTAGAACTCTACCTTATCCAATGACATTTTTCTTATTTTCTAATTTTTATTTGCCCATCCAGTTTTTGTGTAAGAATGTTTTGTGGGTGCATAAAACATTTGTATTCTTGAATGCTTGTCTTTAGACTCCTTAGAGAGGAAACTAGCTACATTTCATTATGCATGAATGGGTGAGTTATTAGTACCTTCAGGTCTCTTCATCTAAGATTTTTCAGCTGCTTGTAATCCAAATGAAGTTGTGAACCTTGATAATTGTTTCAAATTCATTGAATATTTCTGTCTGACCATGAAGCTCTCTTCAGAGGACCTATATTTTGTACAGCCAACATTAGGGTTGTCACAGGGGGTGGAACTGCCCTGTACTGGAATTTGTCTTTCTATATTGGTTTTCTTAGAGGTGTAAGTTAACCTGTGCAGTACTTCAACAAACAGCTCAGGAATAGTTGATTGTTTTTTTTTTTTTTGGCACAAACAAGGAACAGCTCAGGAATAGGTTCAGATTAGGTTCTTTTAAAAGAAAAATTAACTGAACTTCAACAAAATGTTTGAGCTCATTGAATAAACAAGCCAAGTTCAAGCATACATGAGCTTGACTGGATTAAGTTCATGAAAAAACTCCTTTAAAGCTTGTTTAGAAGTATGATGGGAAATTGGCCACATTAAACCAAAATAACCCTTTCTCTCTCTTTGAACATTGCCATTTTATTTCATTTTATGGATTTTGTTCCCTTTCCATTTTGGTTGCAGAAGCTTCTCTCTTCATCTACAGTGCACAATCTTTCTTTTTTCTTGTTCCATGATGCATCTATTTTTTTTGCTACTATCCATGATGCAGCTATTAGCTTCCTTCCTTTCTTTCATTTTCTCTTTTCCCTTAATAATCCTAACCAGAATCCCTTTGATTCTCCATTCTCTTTTTAATTTACAATAAAATGAACCCGCCATTCTCCAAATGATTTGCTTCTCTTTTCTCTCTTTCATAGACACGGCAACGATGAAATTGAAGACCACATATGAGACCAAGCTGCAATATGCCTCTTCTGAAGTTGCTTGTTAATCCATATTGTCATTTTCCATCTGTTACTTTCACAGGTTAGGTTTCAACATTTAATGGATCATTGTGATCTTAGTATTTTGTTAATAAGAGTTGCCATTTGATCTATTTGACTCTTATTAATACTCAAAATTTGTTGGTTTCTTGAGAAATTTCATGTCTTATTGGAACATTTTACCTTGATGGTAGATTGTTTAGACTCTGAGAAACATCGAAACTGATGAAAAGAAGAAAATAGAAAGTTGGAACTTAGCAAGCTGAGCTCAAGCCAATTCTGATTTCCTCCAAAGCTTTGTTGAGCTCAAACAAGTAATTCTCTCCCAGTAAATAAGCTGACCCCAATCGTATCTAAGCTCCACTCAGCTCTATTCATTTACTACCTTAGGTATTCTATTGCCTGATATATTCCATGAGGCATCATATTTTGTGAGCCTTAACTTTTTGCTTTCATCTTGTACTACCATATCCCACCAAATCAATACAAATTAAAAAAAAAACTGTCCTTTCTCTCATTAGTTTTGGCTTCAATGCCAGATCTAATCGGTGAGTTTCTCTGCTATAAAAAGCCGTATTTGGGAAACTCGAGCAGAGTTTCCTGCTACCCTGGTTACGACGTTATCTAAACTCTCGTCTTGGTGTCCATAAGGATTTCTGTTTTTAAAGTTCCAGGAGACATAAGCTCATCTTGTCACTCTCAAAACTGGTTACTCCTAGTTGAGGTAAAGGGGCTTTGAAATATGACCGATTGATAAACCTTCTATGACTCCATCTTGTCACTTGTCTCGATACTGGCTTACTCCTGGGTGAGGTGAAGGGGCTCTGAAATATGTCTGACTGATAAACCTTCTATGACTCCATCTTGTCACTTGTCTCGATACTGGCTTACTCCTGGGTGAGGTGAAGGGGCTCTGAAATATGTCTGACTGATAAAACCTATATGTCTTTATACTACAGACTCAGGTAGAATTCCAACTTTTATCAGTTCTGTCTGTGTTCTCTTAGAAGGGTGTTGTTTCTTAGTTTTTACTGAAAATTCGACTTAGTGCCTCTTTCCCCCATTTTTTAGAGCTAAGCTCCAGCTAGTTTGGACAAAACAACGTTTAATTCATTTATCTTTTTCAATATTTAAACTGAAAATGATTTCCTAGAAACAATTAAATGATTCTCCCAAAATCGGTTTGTTAAAAGAGTTGCAGTGGGAAGCAGTTTAAAATTTTAGGATGTTCTCAAGTATTTCAATTTATTTTCATATGATTGTACTTTTCAAATAGTTCTACTTCACCTGATACATATCATGTAATTCTAGTTTGGCAAAATAACTTCCAAGTTAAAATAGAAAAGGAAAAAGGCTGCTCTTTCTTTCAAGATACACTTTTGTTGTTCTTCTTCTTTTCATATTCTTCAATTTATATCAATATTTAACTATTTATCCTTTACCTTTGCCCCCCTCCTCTCTTTATTTTTTTGCCTTTTCTGTTGACTATGTAGGTTCCTTTATCTCAATTCATTGTATTAGAAAGGATTTTTGTTACAACAAGACCATGTGAAACTGTAGGTACCCTGTTTGCAATTTTTGTTTGCAGATCTTTTGGATCTTGCCTTATGCATTTTCTACGTATATGTTTCTTTGACTGCTTTCTTCGTGCTTGGTGGCTTCTGTTTTTATTTATGTGTCTGCCTTCTTTGATATGATTCTTTTGTCCACCACTAATTTATCATATCTTCTTAGAGATCCAGCTTATGATCGCCGCCTATTATGACTAGGTGGTAATAATGACAATATTGTTTTCTATTGGATGATTTTCTCCTGTTGAATTTGTGCATGTATCTTTAGTGCTCATCATTGTGATTGGTGAAAAACATGACTAAATGCATTGTCGTTTGCACAATCAAGATCTCAAAGCCTTACAAGCAATGGTATTTTTAACCAATTGCTGTATTGTATTTTGATTGAGACGATTTAATGGGTTGCATTCTAGGTGACCTTGCAATGCTTGTGTTGATAAGTTTCAAGCATTAACTTCATTTAGTTTCACATTTGATTGAATGTCTTGGACTGTGTTAATTCTGATCAAGACACATAGATACATGCATACACAATACAGATACATATGAACCAATTATAGTGAAGGTATTAACTTATATATCTGGAATTGATTTTTTTCCCTTTTTTTTTTGGACCGAATAGCCCTCTTGGTTACCTTGTCTCTTCTCCAAAAAGGAGGCCCAGAGTTCAAACCATTTCTCCACTAAACTATCAAGAAGAAAAAGATCATTCGTCAATTCTGACGACAGCGTGCATATACTGTGAGTATTATATCAAAATTTAAAACTTCAGAATCTTGAAATTACTTCTCGTCTTTCCTGTGTCATCTTTCGTTCAAGATCAGGACCCTGAAAATTTTCACCTCGTCGACTTTTAAGACACCTTATCAATATGTAGGTCATTTTAGGTATGCTGTTAGTGGATTAGGAATAGTCATAACTGATAGTATTAACTTTAATTTTATTCTTCTTTAATTTTGATGGTCAGGCTACTCTCTGGATTACTTGACAGTCTTTAGTTAAGGCATATGCAATTCCTTTTGGAACAGCCACCAGTAATGACATAGGCCCCACAATCTTGCCATTAGATCTGAATTAAAAGTTGCATAACCTTCAAACCCCAGTCAACTTCCTTTTTTTTTTTTTTCGCATCCAGGTAGATGCTTTTGATTTCAATTCCTTTTCTTATCAACTAAAAGTTTTGTTATGAGAAGTAAATAGATAAAAAAAAAACTTTTGCCAGTTCTTCTCAACAAAATAATCAACTAGAACTTTTTCTGTCAAAATAATAATAATAATAATAATAATAATCAACTAGAACAGCCTATCATAAAAACCAAGGATCCTATATAATGACATCAAGCAATGGTATTCTGAACAAATTCCTTACAGAACCAGCATCTTCGATAAAAAATCCACTTTAACATTTTTCATTATTCTGCCTAATTTGCCCTGATCATTCCTCCCTTTTAAAAGTCTGCTATTCAGTTATATTTCCCAGCCTATATCTAATAAATTGTTGCAGCAATAAACTTTTTTCTGAAGTTATTCATCCTAGACTGATTATTGAACAATCTCCTGATAACCTTGCAAGTGACCAGTCATATCCGGCCTGGCCATTAGCAAATGACCAGTTATTCTATCTCCCAGCCCAGCCATAATCTAATTGATAATATATAGTTTACCTTTGCAATGCTTGCAAAATTTTGATAATATATTTGTGCATGTATGTCTATGAATTTATTTGTGCTATTAACCCTTACATTTTGTATTTGGGTATTGAACATTAACGTTGGTATAATGAATAATTATTTCTTTTAAGTTCAATGCAACAAGCATAGTTTAGAATTACCACAGAATCTACTATTCTATGCTCCATTGTTGATAATGATCCTGCTTTAAGAAAACAACAGTTCATCTAACATAACAGAGAATGTTGAGTGATGAGATGATGCTTCAGAAAAAATTGACAAACTAACTACTGGTCACCATTTCTTGCTTTATAACTTTTCATTGTCACCTGGATTCATTCAACCATTTCAAGCTTTGTTTCAGTACTAATTAGTATTATTTCAATTTCATTCCACTGAGTATTTTTTGATTGATAAACCACCTTCACATAGTGTGCTGAATCAATTCAAGCTTGAATTTTTTTGTTTATCTGTTATGTGGAGTTGAACATCCGATCTTTCGTATTTTCTTTCTAATATGCTGGACTTGGTAGTAGGAACCTATCCTTGTTAGATAATATATGAAAATGACTTTCTGCTTGCTTTCAAAGTGAGCAAGTCCAAACCTAATAGTAAGAGTTATTACTCATGGCGAATAGGTTTTCTATTCTTTAATTGTCTGCTTGTCAGGATTGAATTAGTTCTTAACAACATTGAGTTTAACCTTGCTTAACTCATCAAATCCATAATCGATCCCAGAATTGTTTCGTCAACTGTATCACTTTTTATGGAATACCAGCGCCTATCAATTCGTAAATGTTTAAAGCCTTTGGCCTAACTGTAACAAACGAAACTCTTGTGGTGAAAATACAATATATATTGGTGATAGTTTCACTTCATTAGCTCCATGATGAGAGACAAGTGAATTGTTTGACCCACATTGTTGTAGCACTTGTAGATAATGACTAATAAAGTTTTATGTTTTAGTTTCAGTTTCGTGGTGGTGGTTGTGCGATTGCAGCATAATTTAATTTTACATTTGGAAGTTGTTGGCCTGATGAATTAAGAGAAAGGAGATTTGAAAGCTATGAAGATGAAATCTCAAATATACAAGCTTGCTGCTAGCCGGACGTACATGCTAATACTTGCTCTGTTTTCTGTGATGTGAAATCCATAAAAAATAAGTCTTTGTCTGTCTACTTTGATCAAGAAGGCTGCATTTGGATTTTTCCATGGATTGGCATCTGTAATCATCTTTGCACACACCAATTAAACAGAGATGAGTAAGGCTAAGAAAACAGCTCCGAGTCCCCACCTAGATCGATGGAAGTACGTACTCTTTTACACTTTGATTTCATGGAGGATAGACATAGACATTTCAAATTTCACTATTATTAGCTGCTGTTGGAGATTTGGTTTACACTCATGATGGTCCAGCCCAATAAGGAATTATCTTAGTAATTTAATCTTAATTAAATTAACAAGATAATTAGAGATAATTTCTTAATAAAATTCCTTGGGAATTATATCAGAAATTATCTAAAAAGTATTCGAGTGAAATACAACCACTCATATATGAAAAGAGAAAAGAAAACTAGGATAGTTTTTATCTCTCATTTTTCCATCAGAAAGTTGAGAACTTTACAGAAAAGCTTCTCCCTCCATTGTTAAGCAAAAAGGGTTTTTTGCACTGTAAAGAGTGAGGTTTCTGCTCATCCCTGTAGTAGAAGTCCACCACGAGTATCGAAGATCAACAAAAACCGTAATTGACCCACCAAGATCCTGGTTTGATTTCTTTCGCTTCCGCGAATTATTTGATTAACATGATTAATTATTTTGATCCATGCTTTGAATGCTTAATTGGGTCTTTTCGTGTTTGTGATCTCAATTGATGACTTTTTGACATGTTTTTTGTTTTAATAGAAAAACATGAAATTAGACTTTGATTTTCTGGTTATTTGATCATAACATGATGTTTATATGATCTGCAATTTTCGAGATTTAAATTGCTTATATCAATGAAGATATCTCGGGTCAAACATGCCAAAACCGTAACTTTGATCATGAATTTCGATATGCTCAAACTGTAAATTGATGGATGATTTCTATACCATTAGAATCCTTGTTTAATAAGCTTTCCATCGGTATATTATTTATGTAAATCGGATTTCTATGTTGGGAGAATTTCGTGTTTTAAGTTTCAGAAACTTAATTGAAAAAGACTTATTTGAAAAGAAAATAAATCTGGAGGTTCAAATTTAATTGAGAGCGCACAGAAACTATCACACACTCACCACTGGCGCGCGAAACCCACCACTTGATCACATTGGTTCACTGAGGGTACTAACAGACTCCGAAAGCCACAAGGAACAACTTTTATGTTTTGACCAAGAGCTAGATTTGCTCGGAAGGTGGCGCGTGGCTTGCACGCGCCTCTTCTAGAGAGTGAATCTGATAAAAAATGTTTAAAAATAGAGAAATTGCAGCCCCACTCGCGCTTGGAAGCACGTGGGGGCGCTTGTGAGGTCCACGATGGCGCGTTTTTGACACCGCCACCACCGGTGGACTCCCAGGACAGTTTCTAATTTTTTAATATTTTTTCAAACTTTTTTGGAGTTAAAATAAATTTATTTTTTATTTTTTAAATAAAAATAATTTTGTGGAAACTGACGGCGGCGCGTGGCAGCGTGTGGCCGGTGCTCTCGAGCGGCCAGAGTTGTTGTGACACTTCTGGGAATGTGTCTAAAGCAGTGGAAGTGGGGGTGTGCTTACTGGTTCTCCAGAAGTAGTGGTTTGATTATTCTCCTAATTAAATGCCTCAAAATTCATGTTATTTTTTATTATTGCTTTATTATTAATATTTTATAAAAATTTATGAAGCATGATTGAATTTTATATGGCATGTATATGATATTGATTATGGCATTGATGTGTTTACGTATTTGTTCAAGCATATTTATTTGATTAAATTGAATTGAATATTGCCATGATTATTTTTTATGAATAATGTAGCATGTAATATTTTTTGATCAAATGATGCAATTGATATGTCATGATTAAGTGGGAGGGTTTAGTTGAGGAAATCTGGGATTTTGCTCCTAAGACTAAAATTTTGCGCATAGTTATGTTAAATAATGTTGATAATTGCTAATATGTGAGTGATGATTATGAGCATAGCGATTTTTCGATCTTGTTATTAGTGGATTGTTTGCATTATTTGACATGAATTATGCTGCAAAATATATATACATCTTGTGGTGCATTAGATTAATATCCATTGTGCTTATCCTAATGTAGTTGAGATGGCTGCTAAGAATGTTGTTGCTGATCTGAACAAAGAAGAGAAGTTGGATGGCGACAAATATGATATCTGGCGCCGTAAGATCCAATACCTCCTGGATGAGCAAGAGGTCTTTGAGAATCTTGATCAGATCATGGCTGAGTGCGAAGAAGGAAACACTGCTCAACACCGTCGCGATCTTGCTGCCTACCAAGAGTGGCGCAAGAAAGATCGTTGTGCGCACTATACTATGTTAAGCAACATGCATAATGATCTGATTGGTGAGTTTGAACAATATCAAACTGCCCATGAGATGTGGCAAGCCTTGAGGAACAAGTATGGGGTGACAATCTAAGCTGTGCGAATTGAACCTAAAGTTCAATAACTATAAGAAGAAGCCGAATCACTCGATGAAACAGCTTCTGAGGATGATGTCGACTTTGATACGCGAGCTTAGTGCAGCTGGGGTTGCCTTGACTAATGTATAGCAGGTTCAAGCTGTGATTTCCTCCCTGACTCTTGGGAGCACATGAAGGCAAACATGACACATAATGAGAGTGTTAGGACCTTTGAGGGCATCACACGCCATCTGGAGTTGGAGGATGAGCGTCTGAAGGCTGCCAAACCTGCAACTGATGGTGTTGCTAATGTTGCTGAGTCAAACTCGCGCAAGGCATCTTGGCCTAAGCGCAAGTGGACTAGAAAGGTTGTTGGAAAACATGATGTTGATGAACCTGCACCTAAAAAGGTAAGAACTACCAAGCGCCATAGGGACAAGCGTGGTGGTAAGAAGGATAAAGCTAAGATGGCTTGTTATAATTGTGGAAAACACGGACACTTCGCTCGTGATTGCACTGAGCCGAAGAAAAATGTATTTTCCAAATCAATGTCTTGTTTGATTCTTCATTCTTGGTTTTATGTCGATTCCCAATTGAAGCAAAGTCACCTCAAGCAAGAAACTTGGCATGGATGGAGAGTTTAACTCTTGTTGTGTCTTTTGAGCTGTTTGGTTTTTGTTGGGTATTTTGGACTTATCTTTGTTTTGGACTCTGCTTTGTGATCTTTGATGCTTTCTTTCAATATTAAATAAAATTATATCTGCCTTTCAAAAAAAATGTCTTGTTCTGATTGCTTTTTGACTTATGATGATTCTGTTGCTCATCATTTCCAATGTGGACGGTGGATTCAGGAGCAACCGATCACTTAGCTCGAACGAGAGTTGGATTTGTCGAGTTCCGTCGGATTCTTGCTGGGAGTAGGAGCATGAAAATGGGGAATGATTCTAGCGTGAATGTGCTTGGAATCGGCACTTACAAGCTGGAAATGCGTGGTGGGCGCACCTTGCTTCTCCATGATGTTTTATACGCTCTGGAAATTCGACGAAACTTGTTTTCAGTTATAGCTATGTTAGGCCTAGGCTTTAGGTTTGCCTTTGAGGGCAATAAAGTTGATATTTTCCTTAGAACAACTTATTATGGTTGTGGCTTTATTCAAAATGGTTTAATGGTTTTGGACCTTGATTATTCTAGCTATAATAAAGTTGATAATTCGATTTCTTTAGTTGTTACGCATAATGATTTTTGCAATGACTATGTGGAATGGCATGCTAGATTAGGCCATATAGGTCAAGACAGAATAAATAGACTAGCTAGAGGAGGCTTATTGGACCCACTCGCTAAAGTGTCTTTACCTGCATGTGAACATTGTCTTGTTGGAAAGGCAACTAGAAAATCATTTGGAAAAGCCAAACGAGCATCTGTACCATTGCAATTAATCCATTATGATGTTTGTGGCCCAATGAATGTGAGGGCAAGGCATGGGGCAAATTATTTCATCACATTTATAGATGTCTTTACGCAATTTGGTCATATCTATTTGATCTCCCACAAGTTTGAAGCATTGAACTACTTTAGACGTTATGTTGCACTGGTTGAGAATCAATTAGGCCAAAGCATTAAGCCTTTACGAACTGACCGAGGGCGTGAGTATCAATCAGAGCAATTTAAGGAGCTCTGTGATGAAAAGGGAATTTTGCGACAGCTAACGATTCCAACGACTTTGCAACAAAATGGTGTAGCGGAAAGGAGGAATCGTACCCTCTTGGATATTGTAAGGTCAATGATGGCGCAAGCAAATCTTCCAATTTCGTATTGGGGAGATGCTTTACTTACTGCAACCTATGTCCTTAACCGTGTGCCATCGAAGTCAGTGTCTTCCACTCCATACGAACTCTGGACGGCGAAAAACCTGATTTAAGTAATTTGCGGCCTTGGGGATTTGCTGCTTATGTTCACACAACTTCTCAAAAGGATGGGAAATTAGGCCCTAGAGGGAAAAAGTGTATCTTCATAAGATACTCAGAACATTCCAAAGGGTATATGTTCATAGGAGAGAATGGAGATGGAACAGTGACTGAAATTGAGTCACGAGATGTGGATTTCTTAGAAAAAGATTTCCCAAGAAGAGGGGAAGTTGAGAAAAAGATATATCTCTATGAAAAAGAGGATCCAGAGATAGGAGCACAAAGTAGTCCGATTGAGAATGAGGGAGCGATTCCTCAAACTCTCGGAGACGATATGGGCGATTTACCATCAAGTTCATCTATGCCGATAGATGAGGATCCCCAAGCTCAGTTGCGTAGAAGCAAACGTGGAGGTGTCCCTCGTCGCCGTTTTGAGGTTGAGGGGGAAGCTTTCATGATTGCTCCGCAAGATGAAGTTGAGCCTAAAACATTCAAAGAGGCTATATCTTCCCATGATGTTCAAGAATGGACTAATGCAATGAATGATGAAATGGAGTCAATGAGGACTAACCATGTCTGGGACTTGGTTGACCTACCACCTGGGTGGAAGACTATTGGGAACAAATGGGTTCTCAAAGTTAAACGCAAGGCGGATGGTTCCATTGAAAGATATAAGGCTCGCCTAGTAGCGAAAGAGTACACACAACAAGAAGGTGTGGACTATGAGGAAACCTTCTCACCGGTAGTGACTTTTGCCTCAATTCGCTTGATTCTAGCCATAGTTGAAACTTTGACTTGGAACTTTACCAGATGGATGTCAAAACTGCATTTCTCAATGGAGAGCTAGATGAGGAGATCTACATGGATCAACCTGAGGGCTTTGTGGCAAAAGGTCAAGAGCGCAAAGTCTGCAAGCTCAAGCGATCTATTTATGGCCTAAAGCAATCATCTAGGCAGTGGTATCTTAGATTTCATCAAGCTATTATTCAGAATGGCTTTGAGATGATTGAAGAGGACCATTGCATGTATGTTAAGAGATCCAAGGGTAGTTTTGTCATTTTGTCATTGTACGTTGATGACATACTATTGGCTGGAAATGATATGGAGATGATTGTCACCACTAAGAAGTGGCTATCTTCAAATTTTGAGATGAAGGACATGGGTGAAGCAAATTATGTGCTCGGAGTTAAGATCCTAAGGGATCGTTCAAAGAGGCTTCTTGGTTTGTCTCAAGAGACATACATAAAGAAGATCCTTGAACGATTTCAGATGCAAAATTGCAAACCTGTAAACACTCCTATCGCAAAAGGTGAGACTTTAAGTCTTCAACTGACTCCAAAGACATCTGATGAACAGAAAGAGATGGCTCGTGTTCCATATTCTAGTGCTGTTGGCAGTCTTATGCACACCATGATGTGCACTAGGCCAGATATCAGCTTTGTTGTTAGTTTGGTTAGTAGATTCCAATCTAACCCTGGGCTTGCTCATTGGAAAGCAGTGAAGAGGATATTGAGCTATCTTAAAGGAACTGCTGATTACATGCTATGTTATCGTGGTTCAAAGTTGAACCTAATCGGCTATACCGATGCTGATTGGGGTGGTGACTTAGATGAGTGCAAATCAACTTCGGGATACGCATTCTTGCTCAATGGTGGTGCTATTACTTGGAGCAGCAAGAAACAGTCTTGTATTGCTTTATCCACTATGGAGGCAGAATTCATAACGTGCTCTGCAGCTGCGCAAGAAGCTGTTTGGCTAAAGCGATTTCTTAAGAGCTTGGGAGTACCCAGCGCCTTAGATCCAGTGACCATTCATTGTGATAGCATGGCTGCAATCGCTTATACCAAGGATCCAAAGTATCATGGTAGAACCAAACATATTGATATGAGGAACAACTACATTAGGGATATGATAGCACAAAAGGAAGTGATCTTAGAACATATATCCACTAGTCATATGGTTGCTGATCCCTTAACTAAGTCTATTCTTAGGGACGCTTATGTGACTCATGTAAAGTCTTTAGGACTTCGTCGATGGTGATAATGTTGTTTGATAATTTATGTTGAACTCGTTGTTTTTGGATATTAATAAAATTCATGTATTTATTTTATGATGAATTGTTTGCACACAAGATTTAGGTGTATGTCAACAGGCTTTAGATTAGCTCACTCACATGAGCAATCGCCTTTGGCACCTATGAGGGGTGAACAATGATGAGACACAAGCTACTAGCGCTTATTGAGAGCGGCAAGTGCATAATTAAGATGTCACCTTGGTTGGAGCCAAGATGAGGTCAATATAGTAATGATTGACTAAAGGACCGAAAATGGATTGACCCATAATCCATTTAGCCTGTAAAGTAAGCTAGATGTGAGATCTAATTTGGCACCTAAGAAGGCGAGCAAATAGGATGCTCACGTTAGGCGCTAAAGGAGCGACTAGACTAAGATCTGTACAGTGTTGAGTTTGACATACGCTCTTATTACAGAAAAGAGACACTCCACTGTAGCATGTGTTTCATACTACATGTGCTTTTACAACATATATAGGAGGTGGAAGAATGAATCCCTGCTTATTCACCATGTGAGTCCTATGAAGGTTTTGTTAAACCTTACATTGTGCCCTTAGTGACCTTTGAGTATGTCATAAGGCGTGGAATGGATGTTTACTAGCTTAGTATGTTACTTAAGACCATGGATGATTCGGTTCTACGGGGCATTATTGGGAAAGCAGTTAGTTTCAAACCAAGTGACATGAGGGCAAGAGGGAAGACAATTTGAATCACGTTATGCACTATATTCAAGGTCGACCCATTATGTCGGTTTTGAGAGCTTTGACATAATGTGAATATATGTTGCAACGTTATGAAAGATTGATTTGTATGCTCATTGAGGGATTTTGAGATACTCAATCTGATGTGATTAAATTGGTCTAGGGTACATGAGACACTAAATTTCCTTATAAAAGGGTAGATGTCTCTATGCTGGCTCTAACGAGTTCCTAGTATAGAGCTCCCGAAATTCAAGGTGTACTCAGTGGTCGCACAGTTCATTAACCTGTATGAACTTGGCATTGGGATGGTTGAGAAGGCTTTATGATTGCTTGCCCATCATGTGTGAGTGGGAAATATTGGACATTTAGGTTTTACACTCATGATGGTCCAGCCCAACAAGGAATTATCTTGGTAATTTAATCTTAATTAAATTAACAAGATAATTAGAGATATTTAAAGATAATTTGTTAATAAAATTCCTTGGGAATTATATCAGAAATTATTTAAGAAGTATTCAAGTGAAATACAACCACTCATATATAAAAGAGAAAAGAAAACTGCGTTAGTTTTATTTCTCATTTTTCCATCAAAAAGTTGAGAACTTTCTACATAAAAGCTTCTCCCTCCAATGTTAAGCAAAAAGGGTTTTTCCACTGTGAAGAGTGAGGTTTCTGCTCATCCCTGTAGGAGAAGTCCACCACGAGTATCGAAGATCAACAAACACCGTAATTGACCCACCAAGATCCTGGTTTGATTTCTTTCGCTTCCGCAAATTATGTGATTAACATGATTAATTATTTTGATCCATGCTTTGAATGCTATGCTCCATATTTTTTTTTCCTACAGCTGTCGATGTTGCAATGGCCCCATGTGACAGGATACGTCTCCAACATTGTTTTTAATCTGCATCAAAGAGGCAATGGAGCAGATTGACATATTTGAGAGGGGTCAAATGAGTGCCATGAAGACTTGGAAGAATTGAGGAATGACAAATTCATGAGGTGGTCCTGGCAAGCAATGGAAACAAACATCTAAATATGGTAACTCAATTCCAGTGAAAGCAATTTTCGTTTGTTTCTTGTTCAAGGATTTATGTGTGGTACATTATCTCTCCTAGTTTTAGGTGATCGCATACCTATAACTATATATATACAATGTAATGAGAATTCAGGTAGAGCAATGGGACCTATATACTTCATTATCATTGTCTCTCTCTCTCTTTCTCTGCCAATAAATAATGGTAGCAGATGTACTCATTTTTCCTTGATTTATATAAAATTTGGCTTAGTACGAGGGATTTGGTTTTCCTGGTTCTTGGTGAACCTGCCTCTATTTAGAAAGTGGATTAATCACAAATCAAGAAAAGTATACCAATATATTGGAAGGATTATATATATACGCCAATTCCTGCAGGTTGTAGGCTACAAGCATGATCAGGCAAGCATTTTTGTTGTATGACCATTTTTTTTTTCCCAGCAGAAAAGGGCAATGCCAATTTTAGGTTACAATTTTGTTTGGGTCTAGGTACAATTTCCTTTCATGTTTCTCCTGTTCTTTTTCCCTATTCTGGAATTTTCATCCCAAATACCAATAACCAAAGCTAAATATAAAAACCCAGGCGAAGCAGGAGATTATAATGGAAAAAGCGATGGAAATGAAAAGGTTGAACTATGATACGAATCTAGTTGTATTAGATTCAAATCTAGCCTTGAAAATCTATCGAACTTGACTTGAACTTCTTCAACTTCTAGATGGGTAGATCGATGACCTTCACAAGGTGATTCCTCTTCTTTCGTCGGCCTTAAGTCTTCAATTAGACCTGCAATTGTCAACTCAAGAACACAAGATTCACAAACAATCAAGCAACACAACTTAATTGTTTGCTAGGAGTCTACAAGATTGAAGAACCCTAAGTTTTGCTCAAACTAGAACAATGAAGCTAAGATAATCAAATTGGGTGAATAACCTCAAATTTTTTATTGAAAACTTAACTTGTGTTTACAAGAGGGAGGTAGAGCCTTTATATAGGCAAGGTCTTGCGCAACCCCCCCCTTAGAAAACCCCCTAAACCACCTCCTCAATAGCCATAGGCGGCTAACCCTCATGAAGCTTCTAGAAACTATCCAAAAATACAACCAATAGAAAAATAGCTAAGGATTGGACTTAATTAAACAAGGCCCAACCCAAATAAGGTTCTTAACTAAATAAATAACTAATCTAAGATAGAATTAAGCCCACAATGGCCAAATTACAACTCCAATGACCTAATGCTCATCGATTTCAAGAAGAATGCACAACTTGGAATCTATGGGAATATTCCTTTGTTGATGATATCCAATGGGCTTCAAATGTCTCCGATGGCTTTAAACTCTTCAAGATGAACTCTAATGAGACCAAACAAAGCTTCCTTGCACCTTTTGGCTCTTGCCCTTGTCATTGGGCCTAATGGCATCTTCAATGGATCAAATGGCATCTTAGGCAACTCCGATGAGCTTGAAACTTCTTCCTTAGCATCTTCAAGCTTCTCCAAGCCTCCTTGCCGCATATGCACATCCTCTCCATGATCTCCATTGTGCTCTTCAAGACCATGATGAGTCCTAGGCGCATCATCCCCTCTCCCTTGAAAATGATTTGTCCTCAAATCTCTTTGATAAAGCATCGGCTACAACATTCTCCTTACCTTTCTTGTAGCGCACCACATATTGGAAAGGATTCAATGAACTCAATCCACTTAGCATGCCTCTTATTCAGCTTTTGTTGGCCCTTTAAGTACTTCAAGCTCTCATGATCCGTGTGAATCACAAACTCCTTAGGCCACAAATAATGCTGCCAAGTTTGTAATGCTCTAACAAGAGCATACAACTCCTTATCATATGTAGGATAGTTCAATGCAGCCTCATTCAACTTCTCACTAAAGTATGCCACAGGTTTCCCTCCTTGCATGAGCACTGCGCCAATATCTACACCTGAAGCATCACATTCAATCTCAAAAGTATTGTTAAAGTTAGGTAAAACAAGCAAAGGAGCATTAGTTAATTTATCCTTCAAAGTCTCAAATGCTTCTTGTTGCTCTTTTCCCCACTTGAATGGTGCATTCTTCTTCATCACACTAGTAATAGGAGCGGCTAAGGTGCTAAAATCCTTAACAAACCACCTATAGAATACGGCCAAGCCATGGAAGGATCTCACTTGACCAACATTGGTGGGGGTTGGCCAATCCTTGATGGCTTTGATCTTCTCCTCATCGACATGTATACCTTGCGCAGAAACCACAAAACCAAGAAAAACAAGCTTGTTTGTGCAAAAGGTGCACTTCTTAAGGGTAGCATACAACTTCTCAACCCTAAGTACATCTAAAACACATCTCAAATGCTCAATATGTTCCTCTAAGTTGCGGCTATACACAAGTATATCATCAAAATAAACAACAACAAACTTTCCAATATAAGCTCTTAAAACATGATTCATTAATCTCATGAAAGTACTAGGTGCATTAGTTAATCCAAAAGGCATAACTAACCATTCATACAATCCTAACTTAGTTTTAAAAGCAGTTTTCCATTCATCACCCTCTTTCATGCGAATTTGATGATATCCACTCTTAAGATCAATCTTTGAAAATAGCAAGAACCATGCAATTCATCAAGCATATCATCTAATCTAGGAATAGGGTGGCGATACTTAACTGTTATGTTGTTTATTGCCCTACAATCAACACACATTCTCCAAGTTCCATCCTTCTTTGGAACAAGCAAAACTGGAACGGCACATGGAGAAAGACTCTCGCGCACATAGCCCTTTTGAAGTAGCTCTCCAACTTGTTTCTCCAACTCCTTTGTTCATCAGGGTTTGTC
>AWUE01012003.1:0-22677 GCA_001974825.2 Corchorus olitorius | reverse complement strand
CACTCAAAAAAGCATATGAAAAAGCTATAAAAAAGGTGTATGATTTTTGGCTGATCANATTTCCCCCCACACTGAAGCTTTGCTAGTCCATAGCAAACTAGTGCTAAAAATCCTAGAAAAAACCAAGCAATCAACTTTATGACTTTGATAAGTATAAAATTGACTCTTCAAGCTCTTCAATCACGAACATTATGGCTTCATTCTTCATCCAAAACTTCCTTGGAAAATATTTGTGTCATAAATCATCCAAAAAGGCTCTACAAAGGCACAAAATTGATGATTTTGCACTTTTCTTCTTGTCAACACCTACGAACACAATTATAACCAATATAAGGCATAATCAAGCATAAAACACTCAAAAAGAATATGAAAAAGTTATGAATGTTTTCCCGAACTGTCGCCAAATCTGGAAAGTATTGAAGTAGCTTCAAGAGGAAGTGACATGGGAGTGTCGACGCTGGCTGCTGGGCGCGCGCGGGACAAGGACCTCGACTCTACCTGGGCGCCCACATGGTTGCCTTGAGCACCCATGTGGTTTGTTTGAGAACCCAGGTGGGCAGTGTCACGACTCCAGCTGGGTGCCCACATGGTTTGTCTGAAGACCCATGTGTTTCGCCTGATCACCCAGATGGGCTGTGTCATAGCTCATCACCTTGACATGTCTTCTTGCCTTGAACTTGTCTTTGCTCCTTTGCCTTGAAAACACCAAGCAATCGACTTTATGACTTTGATAAGTATAAAATTGACTCTTCAAGCTCTTCAATCACGAACATTATGGCTTCATTCTTCATCCAAAACTTCCTTGGAAAATATTTGTGTCATAAATCATCCAAAAAGGCTCTTCTTGTCAACACCTATGAACACAATTATAACCAATATAAGGCATAATCAAGCATAAAACACTCAAAAAGCATATGAAAAAGCTAATAAAAAGGTGTATGATTTTGGTCTGATCATATTTCCCCCACACTTAAGCTTTGCTAGTCCATAGCAAACTAGTGCTAAAAATCCTAAGAAAACAAAAGTTAGTCCTAAGCTAAGCAATGTATTGATTCCACTTTCGTAGGTGTACGGCGGCACTTAGCTCGTGACGTAAGCCATTTCAACCTAAGACTGATAGAGGTACTTCGGAGGTGTGATGTCTCCTGAGGGTTTTCTTAACTAGAACGACACCCACAAACATTATGAAAATATTGACTAGAAACATCAAACTTTAGAAAACAGAGTACTTCTAACAAATTAACAATTTAATCTACATTTTTTAATCAAATGCAATATAAGTTAGTAAAAATACAAAGACCATAAGATTCAAATCAACTATGCACAAAACCATTCCAATCAATAATGTAAGGTCTAAGATCAACATACCTTTGATGATTTTGACAAGGAAAACTTACCATAAGCTTGTATTTACATTTATTTCCAAAGAAAAAGTAATATCATGGATATTCATCAAAAATTATAATGGGTTTAAAAAGGTTGACTACATTTTAAGAAAACAAGGTTACTAACCTTAGAAGTGTTCATGATTTAGGGGTTACTAACTCCTTTTTTTTTCTTTTGAGGTTACTAACGCTCTTTTTTTTTCTGAGGGACAATACTTCCGCATTCCATGCCTCTAATCCTCTTTTAAGGTTACTAACCTGTTTATTATTGTTATTATTATATATATTTTAATTAAAGAGTGACAACTATGGAAAGATCAGAAGTATCTCTTCTCCTCTTTCATGAAAACACTTCTTTTTAAAAGATTTTAGCTACCCTTCATACCCCCACACTTTGTTTTTGACTTATCCATGACATACTTCTATACATGTACACAAGATTCAACACAAGTTCTAGAAGTAATACACTTGTCAAACCATTTTTAGGTATGAAAAACCTTATAATTACACTTCTTAATCAAAGAATGAAATTTCACATAAGAAAATTTGAAAAATATTTTCAATTGTATTTAAACCAAATTAGTATTACACAAGACTATACTCATGGAAATTAAATCAAAACTTATTAGAAATACAAAACAATTTCAATTTTCTTCAAAAATTTTGAAAAATTTATCTCTAGTCAATAAGATAAGAAAATAGAAAAATAGGATCTTTCAAATAGACTAATTCCTCCCCCACACTTAAAAGACACATTGTCCTCAATGTGTGTTGTGCTAGTAATTTGACAAAAAATTCAATGATCTCTTTTGAAATTTTTGGAAAAGTAAGTGCAAAATGATAAATTTGACCTATAAAGAAAACCCAAAATTCTAGACAAATCAAATAATCATTCACTAGCAATCAAAACACAATAAGTGGGGCAATCAAAATTAATTGAAAACATGTGAGATTAATTCACAAAGAAAGTCGAAGCTCAATCCTAGCAAATTAGTCCAAACATATTATCAATTATATCATCCAAACACTTAAGTCTTATATAAGATCCAAAATAAACACAAGACAAATAAAAATTAAAACACAAATAAAACATAAATGCATGCAATGTCATGATAAAATGCAAAACATATAGTGTCCTAAGGATAAGATTCATCGGCCTCTCCTTGGCCTTCTTTGGCCCATGTAGTCACGCATGGTCTCCTCCATTTGCTCCATGTAAGCTCTCATCTCACTTCTATGTTGCCTCATCTCTTGAACCATAAGTTGTTGGAATTGTCTCATAGGTAGCTCTTGGAAATTCTCTTCATTAACTTCCAAGGGTGGTTGTCCTTCCACATGTGGTTGTTCAAGTCCTTGCTCATAAGTCCTTCGATGTACATTGTACCAATGTGCACGATTGGCAATGACTCGCCTCTTAATACCCAAATGACTTAAAGAACTCACATTGATGACATTGCTTTCGTTGTTGAAGCGTAGCTCACCATCGACTTCAACTCCTTCATTAATTAAAATCTTGCTAATCAACAATGGAAAAACAAAGGTCTTATCATCATAGGTGGGTTTGACAACTTCCCACATCCTAGAGAGCAACAACCTAGCCATTGTTATGCCATCTGAACGGCCTAATCCATGACAAAGGTTATCCACAACATAGAAGTCTTAATGCGAAGCTTATGCTTGTTACTACTCCTAGGAATGACATTATGATATAGCAAATAACACACAAGTCTATCCCTAGGTTCCATGTACTTGACCTTTACTTCCCTATTACCTTGGTTGTCCATAGCAAGAGGAATGTTAAATCTTCTTAAAGCATCATTCCTTTTCCATGTACTCTCGGTGGCGGTCTTTTGTTCTCCATCAACATAAGTATAGAACATACTACCCTCATTATTCAAACCAAGCAATTGACACAAATATTCCTCATCAACCACAATGTATTTACCTTTCACCATTGTGTTGATGGTGTACTCATGTCCATCACGATCCTTGTCCATATTTGCATAAAATTGCTTCACCAAATCGGGGTAGTAGTATCCATCCACTTGAAGAAGTGACTCCCATCCTCTATTGACAAACAAGGGGCCAACTCCAAGTTCTTGATCAATGTTGGTTGGAAGTATTTTCTCTATGATGAAAGAATTGTTATACCTTGCTCCATACCACTCTCTACAATCATTGTCAACAAAAATTGGTGGCGGCACATCAAGGAATGGTTGAGCGGCATTGTCTTCCTCAATTGGTGGGGCTTGTGACGTTGAAGCTCTTGTTCTCACTCTCCTTGACATTTTTTCGAACACTTGGTGGGCACTAGCTAACCTTGTAGGGTCTCTTGAAAAATCTCTCTTGAAGATCCAATGTAGCACTTACCAATGCTCAAATACTCCTCAATCAATTCCAAAATGATCTTTTATCTCCTTTCTAATCACTTCAAACAAAAATCCGAAGAAATCTACAACTTCTCCAAAAGTTGAAAATTTGAAAATTTGAGGAATTTGATGGAAAAGGTGTTGGATAATCTAATGAGTAAGTGTTTTTGGGTGATAAAAAAATGAAAGAAATAATTTGTAAGTGATAAAGTAGTGAAATTGATGATTAAAGTGAGTGAATTTATGAACAAAGGTAATAGAGGAAAAATGAAATGGGTTTTGGGTTGGAGGTGGGTGTTGGAGAATTGAAGATGGGTGATGGGTGGTATTTCTAGTGTGAGAATTTGGATGTGGTTGTTGGGAGTTGAGAGGCTCGGGCTTGGCACTTGGATGGTCGGCACTGTCCTAGCTCAGTGTTTGGCATCTGGGTGCTCAGGCTTTCTAGCTGGGGGTTCAGACAAACTGCCTGGGCGCCCAGCTAGAGTCGGGCTCTAGTGCTGGTGTTGGCTTGGTGCAGGGCAGCTATGGGCTATGGCTTTCGAGGTGGGTGCACAGGCAATCTGCCTGGGGGCCCATCTGGAATCGGGTTTTGGCTCCTTTGTGCTTCCCCTTGCATTTTTGCTTCCAAACTCACTTCCAACTTGGAGGTGCAATTGCTTGATTCAAAGCTTCCAATGCTTCATATGCGTCTTCACAAGTACGATCGAACAAGGGTATGTCATTGATGCTATCCACAAGAATTTGATCATCAACTCCTAATCCTTGATAGAAATATTCGATCAAAATTCCTTGAGGTATGGCATGTTGAGGACAATCGGCGCAAAGTTACTTGAATCTCTCCTAAGCTAGGTAAAAATTCTCATCCTTGCGTTGTCGAAAACTTGCAATCATTTGTCTCCCCTTTGCAATTTGCTCTCTTGTCATGGTTGAAGATGCTTCACGTAATTCTTTTTTTACCCACTTTTCCACTACACAAACAAAATCATTAGTTTTCAAGGATAAATTAGATGAAATTTTAGGATGAATAACATCACCATCAAACTCCATTGTCAATGAACCATCGAAAACATCAATCTTGGTGTGAGAGGTCCTTAGGAAAGGTCTTCCTAATAAGAGAGGGCATTGATCCTTTGAAATTTCGCCTTCCATTTCCATAACAAAAATGTCAATAGGAAAAATTAAATGTTGCACTTTAATTAAAATATTCTCTAGCACACCCTTGGGATGTACCAAAGATCTATCAGCCAATTGATGAACAACATCAGTGTATTTTAAAGGACCAATATTCAAAGTTTGATAGAAAGAATAAGGCATGACACTCAAAGATGCTCCTAAGTCAAGCATAGCATTTTCAATGATATTATTTCCAATTGAACATGTAATTGAAATCATACCTGGATCCTTGCATTTAGGAGGTAAATGTTTTTGCAAAACAGCAGAAACTGTTGCTCCAACATTCAACTTACCTTGTAACCTCTTCTTGTTTGTACACAATTGCTTAAGAAGCTTTGCATACCTTGGCACTTGTTGAATTGCATCAAGAAGTGGGATGTGGACCTCGACCTTTCGAAAAATATCCAAGATGTCTTGATCATCATCTTCTTTCTTTGATTTCTTCAATTTCATTGGAAAAGGCTCCTTCTTTGAATCCAATTTGGCCTTGACAGTAGAAGTTTCCTTGGCTTCATCTTCAATCTCGACTTCTTCCACTAGCACATGCAACTCATCTTCGTTCTTGCTTGTCCCTTCATCCATTGTAGGCTTAGTTGGATATGGTTCTTCCAACTCCTTTCCACTTCTCAAGGTAATTCCTTAGGAGGCACTTTTGGTTGAGATGGGATCTTGTTTTGGCTTTGTGCTTTGAGCTCACTCACATCACTAGCCAATTGACCTATTTGCTTCTTTATGATCTCCATGGTCTCTTTCATTTGTTGCATTCCTTCAGAATAATGTGAGGATGGCTGAAAATTAGGCCTTGGATAGTTGTTGGGCCTTTCTTGGTAAGTACCTTGGTTCCTATAAGAATTGTAGCTTCTTGGAAATGGCTCTTGCTTCCTTTGAAATCCCTCTTGCATTCCTAAAGCATTGACTTCTTCAACATCATCTTCGAGCAAACTAGGGCACCTATCCGTGTGATGTCCTAATGAACAAATTCCACAAACCTTTGGCACACTTGAAAAGTTCGATTTGAACAAATCAGTGAGCAAAGCAATTTGTTGATTTGTCTCTTCAACACGTTGCTTCAATGTAGAGGAATGGGTTGAGACTTCATTGATCTTTTTGATATTTCCATCTCTTTGTGCACAACTCTCGCGAGTACCAAATTGTTGTGTGTTTGCAGCCATGTTCTCGATCAAAGTCCAAGCATTGGTGGGAGTTTTGTCGGTGAAAGCCCCTCCACTTGCAGAGTCTATGGAAGATCTATCAAATGGGAGTAAACCTTGCATCTTCATGGATGAACAAACAATTTGAAAATCAGTGAGATGTCGATGTGGATCTTCTCCAGGCATACCATGGAACTTTGGCAATAATTGAATGAATCCAGACTTGATCTCAAAATTTTCTTCATTGGTTGGATATTGAATTGCTAAGCGCTGAGTAGCCACATTTGGGGCAGCAAGTTCCCTCAAAGTCCTAGCATTGTTGTCTCTTTCGGCCATGTTTTCTCTTGGGGGTTGTGGTTCCAAAGTTGAAGAAGAAGTGGTGGAACATGGAGAGTTAGCTTGAGAACTTGGTGTTGACGAATCTCCTCCTTGCTCTCGAGTCAAATTCTCCTTCCTTAGTGTAAAGAGTATACGTTCAGGCTCAGGATTGAATTCCAAGTTTTTAGTACCACTACTCCTTGTATTTGGCATACAACTCCTAGAAAACACTTAAACGAAAAATTCAACAATTAAAAGTAACTAAGAAAAATAAACGAAAATAAAAGAAAAAGAAAAATAACGACAAAAAAATAAATAAAAAGATAAGGGTAAGAAATTCTTAGGTAGTAATTTGTCTTCAATCTTCTTGTTGCTTCCTTCCTTCCTTCCCCGGCAACGGCGCCAAAATTGTGACCGGTCGTTGATCAAATCACAAGATAAATCCCCACAAACCAATAACTAATAGCTAGGGCAAGTAGGGGTCGAATCCCACAGAGAAGGTGGAAACAAATTAAATCCAAATCACACTTAAGAAAGTCTTACCAAAGGGGATTTTTATGGGTTTTTCAAAATAGACAAATTAAACTAGAATACAATAAAATAGAATTAAACTAGAGATTAAGAAAATAGTTTAAGAAAAACAAGTGATTAAAAACATACTTCTTCTCCTTTAGGTAGTTATTTTGATCTAATAAATCATGGATCATGGACACGAGACATGAATTTGACTTAAATTGCAATCAATTAAGAATCATAAATTACCCCAAATCGATATATAGCCTAAGACGTAGACATCAATTTTCATTGGAATAAAGTAATCCTCTTAACATCTTAAACAACTCCACTTGAATAATTGGTATAGGAACAGACATAATGCTAATTCCAACATGCTAATAAGATTAATCCGCATCTCGCTAAAACTAACCTCTAATATTCTGATCCGGGTTCCAGCCCTTCCTAGAATAAGCATTAAGATTATTCTTTTCCACATGCATGATAAATCAATACCAAACTCATCTACATCTATTTCCAATTCGGCCTATAGATTTCAACAAGGTTTGATAATCCCATTGAATCTAGAATTCCTAGAATTACAACTGTCACTTGGACCAACATTGACTCAATTCGAGCTAACTTCAATCTAACTATAGCATTCATAAATCTCAAGATAAGTTGCGCACCAAATCAATCAAAATATGAACACATAAGATGAAGCATAGGGATAAGAAACATATTCAAACAGAAAAATCAAATTATTAAGAACAAAAGTCTCACCATAGATTCATTGATCAAAAATACCTAAGGAAAAGAAGTATAAGAGTTTACCTACTCATGGATTGTTTCCAATCCATGAGAGGCTGAAAAAATTACAAAGAAAATAGGAAGAGAAGAGAGAGGCGGCGGCTTCCTCTTCAAAATCGCAAATTGTTTGTTGTATGTGTGTGTAAGTATGCTTAGGGTTTCTAGGATAAGCGGGTATATATAGGGGGCTGCCTAGGGTTTAATTTAAAGTTATAGATGACTTAAACTAACCCTAGGGACGTTCTAGGCTGTTCTCCATATCTTCAAGCTGACCCAAATAGATTATATGGGCTCAATTGATAAAAATCGCAAGTAAGGCCCAAAACAAATTCTGTCCGCAGACTTCAGGGGCCTTTTCGTCCATGACAGCGTCATATCTGGGCTTCGATCAAAACATGAAAGTTTTAGCTCTTGGAGTTAGCTTTCCAACGCATGTTCATACGTCTTATTTGGAGGTCTAGACCAAAGGTTATGGCTGTTTGCCCGAACTGTCGCCAAATCTGGAAAGTATTGAAGTAGCTTCAAGAGGAAGTGACATGGGAGTGTCGACGCTGGCTACTGGGCGCGCGCGGGACAAGGACCCCAACTCTACCTGGGCGCCCACATGGTTGCCTTGAGCACCCATGTGGTTTGCTTGAGAACCCAGGTGGGCAGTGTCCCGACTCCAGCTGGGTGCCCACATGGTTTGTCTGAAGACCCATGTGTTTCGCCAGATCACCCAGATGGGCTGTGTCATAGCTCATCACCTTGACATGTCTTCTTGCCTTGAACTTGTCTTTGCTCCTTTGCCTTGAAAACACCAAGCAATCAACTTTATGACTTTGATAAGTATAAAATTGACTCTTTAAGCTCTTCAATCACGAACATTATGGCTTCATTCTTCATCCAAAACTTCCTTGGAAAGTATTTGTGTCATAAATCATCCAAAAAGTCTCTACAAAGGCACAAAGTTGATGATTTTGCACTTTTCTTCTTGTCAACACCTATGAACACAATTATAACCAATATAAGGCATAATTAAGCATAAAACACTCAATAAGCATATGAAAAAGCTAATAAAAAGGTGTATGATTTTGGTCTGATCAGTAGCTGAAATCAAGGGAATAAGTCCTATTGTATGCATGCATAGGATTCGACTTGAACACGATGCAGTACCTGTTTGATAGCCATAAAGAAGACTCAATCCGAACCTCGCTGAAGTCGTCACGGAAGAAGTGCTCAAATTACTTGGAGCTGTTCTCATTTATGCCATATCAGACAATAAATGGGTTAGCCCTGTCCAAGTAGTTCCCAAGAAGTCTGGATTCACCGTCGTAGAAAACAAGGATGGAGAGCTAATTCCTCAAAGACTGCAGAATGGATGGAGAGTATGCATCGACTACAGAAAGCTGATTTCTGCTACAAGAAAGGACCACTTTCCATTGCCATTCATCGACCAGATGTTGGAGAGGTTAGCATGCAAAGCATACTATTGTTTTCTGGATGGGTATTCAGGATACTTCCAAATTCCAATTGCACCTGAAGACCAAGAGAAGACCACCTTTACATGCCCTTTCGGTACGTATGCCTACACAAGAATGCCTTTTGGTTTATGCAATGCACCTGCAACTTTTCAAAGGTGTATGATGAGCATCTTTCAAGATTATGTGGGAGATAAGATGGAAGTATTCATTAACAACTTCACTGTCTATGGAGATAACTTCAATCAATGCCTCCATAATTTAGAACTCATCTTGAAAAGATGTGTTGAAACCAAATTGGTGTTAAATCCGAGAAGTGCCACTTCATGGTAGAACAAGGCATTGTTCTAGGCCATGTAGTATCCAAAGAAGGGATGCAAGTCGACAAAGCCAAAGTTGATGTTGTTCAGAATCTGCCTTATCCAACATGTGTCAAGGATATTCGATCAATCTTGGGCCATGCTGGATTCTACAGAAGATTCATCAAAGATTTCTCAAAGATTTCAGCACCTATGTGTAGACTACTTAAGAAAGATGAAGAGTTCAAGTTTGGAGATGATTGCAAAGAAGCATTCGACAAATTGAAAACTGCCCTCACCACCACTCCAATTGTGAAGCCACCAGATTGGAAACTACAGTTCGAGATCATGTGTGATGCAAGTGACCTCGCTATTGGAGCTGTTCTGGGCCAGAGAGTAGATAAGGTACCCCATGTTATCTACTATGCTTCAAGAACTCTAGATACTACTCAGAAAAACTACACTACCACGGAGAAAGAAATGCTTGTTGTTATCTTTGCTTTGGAGAAGTTCCGATCATACATTATAGGATCTAAGGTGATAATCTACTCCGATCATGCTGCATTGAGATATCTAATGTCAAAGAAAGATGCAAAGGCTAGGCTTATGCGATGGCTATTGCTCTTTCAAGAATTTGATATCGAAATCAAGGACAAGAAAGGAGCAAAAAACGTTGTAGCTGATCATCTAAGCAGAATTGAAGGCAACAATGAAGAGACTACACTCAATGAAGCACTACCCTTCGAAGACTTGTTTGTTGTTTCTCAACTTCCCTGGTATGCTGATATTGTCAATTTCTTGGCCACTCGGCGTCTACCTTCAAATCTTAGTAAAGGAAAGAAGTTGAAGATCATCAGTGATGCAAAATATTATCTTTGGGATGACCCATATTTATGGAGACAAGGTTCTGATCAAGTTATGAGGAGATGCATTCCAGATAATGAAATTCAATCAGTTCTGAAGTTCTGCCACAATGATGAGAGCGGAGGCCACTTTGGACATAAGAAGACATCAAGAAAAATCTTGGATTGTGGATTTTATTGGCCTAGCATCTTCCAAGATTCTTTTGAGTATTGCAAGAATTGTCCACGCTGTCAGAAAGTGGGAAATATTTCGAAAAGAAGTCAAATGATTCAAAATCCTATATTCGTTGTTGAAGTCTTCGATGTATGGGGGATTGATTTCGTGGGACCTTTTCCTCCATCAGAAAAGAAGTATTACATTCTTCTAGCTGTAGACTATGTTTCCAAATGGATTGAAGCAGTTGCTACAGAGAAGGACGACGCAAGAACCGTGGTCAAATTTATAAAGAATAACATTCTTCATAGATTTGGCATTCCTAGAGCCCCCATCAGTGATCGTGGAACTCACTTCTGCAACAAAATTGTACAAGCCTTAGTTGAAAAATATGGAGTAAGCCATAGGGTATCTACTCCATATCATCCTCAAACCAATGGTCAAGCTGAGATATCTAATCGTCAAGTGAAGCTGATTCTGGAGAAAACAGTTAATGTTCAGAGGAAAGATTGGAGTATGCGACTATGAGATGCTTTATGGGCATATCGAATAGCCTATAAGACACCCCTTGGTATGTCCCCATACAGAATTGTATTTGGAAAACCATGCCATTTACCTGTGGAGATAGAGCAAAAAGCATGGTGGGCAGTAAAGCAATGCAATCTTAACTTTGACGAAGCTAGAATTCAAAGAATGCTGCAGTTACAAGAACTTGAAGAAATTAGGAATGAAGCCTATGAAAATTCGAGGATCTACAAGGAGAAAACTAAAGCTTTCAATGACCGGAAGATATTAAGGAGATCATTCCATCAAGGACAAAAGGTTTTACTATTTGTGGGACAAATAATAGGTTTCGCTAGAAAGTTGAGATCAAGATGGTCTGGTCCTTTTGAGATAAGAAGAGTACATCCCAATGGATCAGTAGAAATCTATAATCCAGCTACCCAGATGCAATTTAAAGTCAATGGACAAAGATTAAAACCTTTCTTTGAACCTTTTCCCATAGGATGGATTGAGGAAATTATTTTGGAAGAACCAGTTTATCTTCCAACTTAAAATTAAAGAAAGAGGAAGTCAAGCTAATGACTTTAAACAAGCGCTTGTTGGGAGGCAACCCAATAATTTTAATTTCTAACTTAATTTTATTTTTCAGGTTTTGTGAATTTTTCTCCATTTAATTGGAAGAGAAAAAAATTGGAGGGAGAAAAGCATCGAGCCATAAAACCATGCATGGCCGGCCATGGCTCGGTGGCACAAAGACATGGCACGCACATGGCAAGGCCACAGCCCAGGCATGGCCTAGCCATGCCGCGCAACAGGCCAAGCCAGCGCGCACCAGGCCATGGCCCGGGCAGCATCGAGCCATGCGGTGACCAAGCGTCGGGCAGCACCAGGCCACCAGCATAGCCCGCGCGCCAGCAAGGAAGCAGGACCCGCACCTCAACCATCCAGCACCACCCATGAGCCGGGGCAGACCAGGCCAGGCACGGGGCGCCAGGATAGCCCGCGTGCCAAGTGCGGGGTTGCTGCCTGTCAAAGCCCGCGCACAAGGCAGCGTTGCTACCTTGATGTCGCGGCACCCATCCTCTCCTCTTGGCCAATCCTTTTTTAATTAGGATTGATAATCCAAGTTGAATTGGAAGATGACCACCCTTTTCCCAATATGTAATGGACTCCTAATCCAGGTATGTTTCTTACTTTTTACTCTAATTAAAACCTTTTAGGAATAGGATTTGATCACTATATAAAGGCACCTCTACCTCCTCTTTTATTCATCAAATCACAATCACAAGAGCAATATTTGGAAAATTTTTTTCGGTTGAAGCAAGGGAGAGGTCGACTAAAGCAAGTCGATAAGAAGGCAATTTTTGGAGAAAATTGTCGACAAAAGAAGCAAGCAAGTCGACGCCACCCTAGGTCGACAAGAAAATTTTGATTTTCCCTAGCCCTCTTGAAGATGTCGATGATGCTCACCACAATGGATTTTGAAGTTCAATTCAAGAATTTTAGAAACCAATTTTATCAAATTGGAGCTGCTCATTTGGTGAGAAATCCGTCAAGATTGCCATGAACTTTTGAGCATGATTGCTTCCTTGCCTGAAGAAGAAATTGCTACCAAGCCAGGATTCAAAGCTAGGAGGATTTATCAATTTCTTTTGGAAAAAGCTAACAAGTCTCAAGAAGCTGTTATGAGATCAAGGGCTAGGGTTGAGCATGAGTTGAGAAATCGGTTTCACTTTATGAAAATCGATTTCATCATCCCCAAGGACCAAGGAATTTCAATGGAAGGATAAGACCTCAAGTTGCACCTTGGAATAGGCCTTTTTCCATGCCAAGCATTGATGGGTATCGCACCAAGCCCTATAGGCCACCCTATAGACCTCCCATGCGATGTGTTCCCATCCCTCAAAGAACTCATGATCCAAATTGTGCCTCTTCATCGAATAGGTCGATAGCTACTATTTTTACCTTGGAAGAATTGAAAACTCCATCACCAATAATGGAACCTAAGGATCCATTGGAAGCAAATCAAGGTGAAGACAATATTGTGATTATTGCTTCTGATTCTGAATCAAGTGATGCTTCTTGTGATAAGAAAGAGGAAGAAGAGGTTAACCAAGAAAAGGAGAATGAGGAAGAGCTTCATCCTTTCCTTGTTCGATGCAAGGAAATTAGTGATCAAATTACTAGCCTAAGAGACGATTTTAATAATATAATTGGGAATTTGGATGACCTCTTCAATTTTGTGGAGAAGGCTATTCATAAACCAATTTAGGTTTAGTTTTAGGGTTTTTCAATTTTAAGTTTCTTGTTTTCTAAATTTAAGATTTATTTTTATGCATCTTAGGATTAGTTATCTAGTTTATGCTTTAATTTTAATTTTCCTTTATCTTATGTCTTTATTTTTCAAGTTTCATTAATAAACTATTTCTCTAGTTTTATTTTTCCATCACCTTAATTTTCTATTGTCTTTAATTGAGTAATTATCTTCATCAAAGCCGCCTAGGTATTTATTGTTTGCTTTTACATTGAGAACAATGTGAATTTTAAGTGTGTGTGGTGGGGGGGGGGGGGGGGTGAGTACTTGATAGGTTTATTGCTTGAATAATTGAGTCATATGCTAGTTATTGTTTGCATGAGAACCTAGGATAGGAATTGTTTGTTTTTGGATTGTTTTTGATTGATCATATTTTATTCCCTCTATTTTTCAAAATTGATTTTCGACAAAATAAAAAATTTTGATGCTAAAATTTCGGATTTTTCAAACCTTTTGGATTTTTATACATAGGTTAATTAATTGATTTGATTATGATTGATGAATGCTTAGAATTTTAAAAATGCCTTATTCATTGATAGAGTTATAGCATGTTGTTTGATTTCTTAGAATTAGGTATAATTGAAGTTTGTGATATGATCTTATTTATTCATTGCTTCTATGATTATCTATTTGTAGAACTTGTGTTCAATCTTGATTGAAGTTATGATTGAGAAAGTATGTTATGGATATGTGTCAAGGATAAGTGTGGGGGACTACTTATAAAAAGGGTAATTAAAAACTTTTTCATAAAAAAGAAGTGCTTTCATGCAAGAGGAGAAGAGGTATTTCTGTAAAAAAAAAAAAAATCAATCCATTGTTGTCACTCTTTTCTTTAACAAAAGGAGTTAGTAACCCTTGGAAAGAGGATAAGAGGCATGCAATTACAGAAATATTGTCTTTCTGAAAAAATAAAAGAAGGAGTCCTTCTAGACTGCTAGTAGCCTCAAAAATAAGAGTTAGTAACCCCAAATCATGAACACTTCGAGGTTAGTAACCTCAATTTTCTAAAAACAATTACCCTTGAAAATCTATTATAACCCACAATTACCCTTGATGTATATCTATGACATTGCAATCTTGTGAGTAATGGAGAAAAAGAGGAAAACATAAGTTTATAGAAAGTGAAGAATGGTAAATGATTAAAGTTACTTTGATTATGGCTACTTAAGAATAATGATACTTGTTATTTCTTGATTTTTGAATTGAGTATTATTATTATTCTTTGTTATTTTGATTTCGTGATTGAATTGATTCTTTGATGTATGTATGAATTCAAATTGATTTCTTCAAAAATTGGTTTTTGATTAACTTTCATTCATGTAACTGATTTTACAATAATTTTAGGAATATCATCCCTCATTACATCAAATCTCAGTAAAACCCTATAATCGATTACTTTTTGCACCTGAAGAACTGGATCTTCCTTGGAAATCCAAAACGCCTGTCGTGAATCATGTTGATGTCTCGCTATCACGCCCATCACCCCCTCGTTGTCGCTTGTTCTTCCAAACAAAAAACTTTGATCAACGATGATCAAGTGATTGATCCATCGACATATCTCTTCCTTGGCACCCAAAAGAAATGGAATACAACGATTTTACCACAGATCTGAATAAATAAAAGGTTGATCATGCTTAAAACTATCATAAAATTCAGACTCGATAACTCAGATTCGAAAAGAACTGAGACTAGACTCGAAACTGACTCGAAAAAACAAACTGACTCAAACTGACTTAAAAACAAACTCGAATAAAAACTGGACAGATCTGTAGATCTGAATCCTTTATTGAAAAACAAAGAAATCAACAAAAACGAAATCCTCCTCCTCCCCCTTGGCGTGACAACCAAGGAGGAGGAGGAGTAGTCGAAACACTCACGAGAACTAAGAAAACTAGGAGATGGAGAAAGGGAGAGAGGAGAGCGCGGCTAGTAATCTTTTATTTTTACACATTGATTTGCTAAAGGACTAGCAAAGTTCAAGTGTGGGGGAAATATGATTGAGCCAAAATCAACCCTATTTTTATGGCTATTTTACTATGTTTTTGGATCTATTTATGCTTTAATATATGCTATTTTGATGATATTTGTGTTTTGAGTTCTTAAGTAATGTGAAATTGAGAATTTGTTAATTTTCACTTCTTTTGGAGCTATTTTGATGACTTTTTACACATATATGAGCATAGCAATTTTGAGTATAGATTTGGAGATTCGAAACTCGTGTTTGAAGACCTGTTGAAGATAATTTCAAGACTTGAAGATCATTGAAGAATTATTTCAAGGAGCAAGAATTGAAGATTGGAGCTTTAATTGCGAAGGATTGAAGACAAGCCATGAATTAAGCCTGGAAGCTTTGGAATTTTGGATAATTTATATGGGATAATACTCAGCCCATATAAGCCCACGATTGGAATTAAAAACCCAATTTGTGCAATTCTCGCTTTTTCCCGCTTCGAGTCTTAACAGGATTAGGATTCAGCGCAGTCTCGGTAGAAAAATCATAACTTTCTGCTCAGATGTCCGTTTTAGGACCATGAGTACGCGTTGAAAAGCTAACTCCGAGATCTACAACTTTCCTCTAAAGTCCAAGACCTAATTCTGCCGTTTTCAAGCCCAAAAATGCCGTCGAAGTTCCTGTACGAATCCAGAAAATTCCAGGATCCTATTTTGACTTGGATTCTATTCTAGGAAGACTTTTAATCCAACTTGGAGACCAAGTCAGCCCCAAAATCGTCCTGGAGTCCTTTCCTAGTTAGAGTTGGAGTCTTGAGGGTTATTTCCACTATAAATAGCCATCTTAGGTCTAGGTTTTTAGTACATGTAGATCTAGAAATTGTATTTGGTAGAATTGTTGAAGATTTGGAGGACAAAAGCCCTAGTGCCGCCGCCCCCTTCTCTTCCCATCCATAAGATAAGTTTTTCTTCTTTTTCTTTGAATGCTCACTCAATTCATGAGTGAGTAGACCTTTTCTTTTCTCCAATGTAGAATTTAATTGATCTCTTGACTTATATAATGGTGAGATTTTGTGCTTATATATGATAATTGTTAGAGTATTCCTTTGATCTCTGTTTTAATTCTATGTTGCTTGTTTTGATGGATTGAGTCGGCACTTTCTTGATAAATTAAGTTAACATTAGCTAGATCAAGTCGCGGATTGACGTTCAGGCTTGGTTGTTTGTAGCAATTGGTTGAGAGCGGAAGCTCCTTCCAAGGGAGATAAGGAACGTTGAGAGAGAAATTTCTCTTTGTGCTTGTATAAATTACTAGTTCTTAATGCTTTGTTTCTTGGTGAATCTTTAAGCTTTAACCGGTAATTGATTTGTTAAGAAATAAAAGGGGTAATTTAAGCTTTAACCAGTAATCTTATCTAATTAAGGTAATTTAGGATTTAATTCCAACAAGCTATTCTATGATTTCATAATTATTAGATATCAATGATCCATGTTATAATTATCAAGAGCGATATTAATTCTATGTTGGAGGTTTTTATTAATTGTTTTCTTGATTATTCACTGCTTTCCTATCAATTGTTTTCTTTAATTTTCTTGTTCGCTTTCTTAGTTGATTTTAATTGTTAGTTAGATTAGATTCAATTTTACTATAAAAATTCTCTTTAATTTGTTTAATCGATTTAAGAAAAAGAGAAATAACATATCGCTCTGTGGGTTCGACCCCTACTTGCCCTATCTGCTTTAGTTAGGATTTTGTTGGGATTTTATTTTTATGATTTGCTGACGACCGATCACGCTCCAATAGCTATGTGACCCAAGATTGCTACTTGCGGGGCCCAACCAATGATCGTACCAATCCCAGCCGTTCGATCTAAGAAACCTTCTGGCAGAACGTTTGCCACGTTTTCGTAATCTGTTGGGCTTACCATGATCAAGCTTTTATCAAACGGAGGTTTGCGTAAAGACCACAAGAATCGATGTCCACTATGCTCTAGAGCGTAGGCAATCTCTTTCACTTGATAGTTGATCCTCACCGAAACTTCCCATGCTCCCGAAGCAGAGAAACACTACCGACTAAGGAGGTTGTCGATCGAGCCATTCCATTACATCAACAGAAGAATTCTGATGAATGTGATCAACCTCACTTGAACTCTTGATATTCAATATGGGACCCACATGATAACCAGAGGGAAGTCTACTATCAGACAGAGAGTCCACCGCATAGGATTCCAGCTCCAAAAATGTATTTACCATTATACCCTTAACTTCATTAAGTTGTCTAACAAGTATCTTGACCATGTCAAACATTTCAGGCTTCAACATGATACTAGGAAACACTTTAGCAGGAACCGGGTTGACAAAAGAAGGCACGATGAACTCAGTGTCCGAGTCTTTCAACTCGGCCATTCTAAAATCATGTTAATCACCGGATTGTATAAAAAGCTGAAAACCGAGAAAGGCTGCACCCGAAGTGTAGAAAACATAACTAGGAACGCCAAATTTGTTAGCCAAATCATTCAAAGAAGCAAGAAACATGTCGAAAACGAACCAGGCAAGTTGAGGGGAGCCGGGAACTGAGCCGAATTCCCGAACTATGTCATTGACGGCCTCTTTGATATGGGGTCTCTGGGATTCAATTATAGGAGCCATGAACCTACCGGGAGCCGCATCGACGTGAGGGAGGTTGATAATTTTAATGTGGTGGGAGATGGTTGTAGCAATGAGAGAGTCGATTTTGGGGACGGTAGTTGGGTCAGAAGGCGACATGATGATGAGGACGGTGATGGACAGATTAGAATTAAGATCCACCAAAAGTTTAGCTACTTGAAGTGTAGATGTCAAATGGCCCAATGCTGGGACCTGTATGAAAACCAGCTCTGCCTTTGTCATCTCTTTTGGGCTCTCTTCTTTTTCCAATTTTTTGGTTGTGAAAAATGCAATTTTTGGGTTGGAGAGAGTAATATAAAGGAAGTGTTAAGGTCTTGTCTGGTTCATGATGTCATTGCTTTACTGGTTTCTATCATGTAGGAGTATTATTAAGGATCTGGCTGATAAGGGTCAAGATGATGTTCAATCTAATCTTAAAATTACTCCTAGATAATTCCTGTTTATTTTATTCCTTTATCACAATGTATTTCATACTGATGTAAACTCTAATACTTTGCACTCCTATAAATATATACCTTCTGTTCACTTCAATACCAAGTGAAACAGAATTCATTCAAACATCTCAAACTCTATCTCTACCTCAAATTCTATCATGGCATCCGAGCAGGGTCTTTCCTCCACCTCTTCCGCTGCTATCTCCTCCTCCTCTCCTAATTCTTCCAGCCACACATCAACCTCTTCACTTGGCTTTTCTCTGTCAACCACCAATGCTGTTACTGCCAATTTTGATCATCCTGTTCAAGGGCGATTAGTTCGCAACAATTTTCTCCTTTGGAGGTCTCAACTTTTACCTGTAATCAGAGGCCACAATCTAATTGGGTACATTGATGGAAGCTTGCCTTGCCCATCTCAAACCATTCTCAATACTCCATCAACTGAACCTGGAACCTCCGAAACTCCCACTCTTGATCAAAATCCTCCTTTTTTCTTCTTGGCAAAGGCAAGATCAACTACTCCTAGGCTGGATTCTCTCTTCTCTAACAGAACCAGTCCTCCTCAGGTTGTTGGCTGTACAACCTCTCACTCTCTGTGGACCTCATTGGAAAAACTCTATGCAAATCAATTAAGGAATCGGATCATGCAGCTCCGTCTTGAACTTCAAACCACAAAAAAGAAGAATCTGTCCATTTCAGATTACCTCCAGAAACTCAAAACCGTGGCTGATAACCTTGCCATAGCCGGCCATCCAGTAACTAATCAAGATTTAATTCTTCAAATTCTTGCAGGTCTTGGTCCAGAGTATGATTCCTTGGTAGTTTCTGTCTCTACCCGTAGTGCTCCGTTAACAATGGATGATCTTCACAGCCTCTTGTTAGGCTATGAATACAGGTTGGAACAACACACACTCTCTAAGTCAATTACAGCCAGTGTTGCAACCAAAACAAACTCCTCCACTCCTAGGCCACCATGCAACCAAGAACGTGGTAGAGGATCTTTCTGTGGCCGTGGCAGAGGTCGTGGGAGATCTAATGCTAGCTTCAACACGAATACCTCAAATGGCAATTTCACCAATCGGCCTGATTGAGCTAAATTAGTTTTAAGGCTATTTTACTATGTTTTTGGATCTATTTATGCTTAAGTATATGCTATTTTGATAATATTTGTGTTTTGAGTCTTTAAGTGATGTGAAATTGAGAATTTGTTGTTTTTCACTACTTTTGGAGTTATTTTGATGACTTTTTACACAGATTTGAGCAAAGCAATTTTGAGTATAGATTTGGAAGATTCGAAGTTTGTGTTTGAAGATTTATTGAAGATAAATTGAAGATTTGAAGACTTTGAAGATTTATTTCAAGAGCAAGAATTGAAGATTGGAGCTTAAATTGCGAAGGATTGAAGACAAGCCATGGATAAGCCTTTAAGCTAAGGAATTTTGGATAATTTATATGGGAATATACTCAGCCCATATAAGCCCATAATTGGATTTAAAATCCCAATTAATGCCGCCTATATCCAAGGAAATATCCAATTCCCACTTATTCCCGCTTCTAGTCCTAACATGATTAGGATTCAGCGCACTTTTGGTAGAAAAATCATAACTTTCTACTCAGACCTCCGTTTTAGGCCCATGAGTACTCGTTCGAAAGCTAACTCTGAGATCTACAACTTTCCTTTGAAGTCCAAGGCCCAGTTTGGTCGTTTTCAAGCCCAAAAAATGCTGTCGAAGTCCCTGCACGAATTCAGGATTTTCAGGATCCTATTTTGACTAGGATTTTGGTTCTAGGAACACTTTTAATCTACCTTAGATTCTAAGTTAGACTCTAAACCGTCCTAGACCTATTTCCTACTTAGAATTGGAATTCCTAGGGTTATTTCTACTATAAATAGCCACATCCTGTAACACAAATCATATACCACACAACACCCACATACTTTTCATAGTTTTAGATCTATTCTTCTAGTTTTCTTCTAGTTTTTAGGGCTAGGGTGCCGCCACCCTCTCTTTGAATAGAGAGGGGCGGCAACCCTAGGTTATTCAAGAGGAGAATTTCGGCTAAATATCCAATTTGAGCCTAAACCTTCCTCAAGCTGCTCAATTTCGGCTCAAACCTTTAAAGTGCTCCAAATTGGGCCTAAACATTTCTAAAATCCACCAAATTAGGCCTAAGTCAGACAAAATTTTAGATTTGTACTGCAGGCGCCGTTACCTACGCCATTACCATTATCAATGGCTGACGTGTCACTGACAGTCTAACACCATGGATAAAATTAATTATATTTAATTTAATTTTGTTAATTTTCATTAAATTTTGGGGAAAAAAAGAGTAGTGGAAAAAATTGTTATTACGGTTTGTTAATTTGCTTTTTTTTTTGTTCAGTGTTAACTTGCTTCTTTGGTAGGATCTAAAAAAATTGAAAATTAGAAAAATCTTTTATATCTTCTCTCTACCATCAAACACAATTTTTCTTTCCCAAAACAGATCAAAAGGCCCATTCCACCAAGAACATGATGAACTCTATGAACTTTAACAGTTAAACCCAACTTTCTCTAGTCCTTTTAAGTTTGCTAAAAAAAAACAACTTTCTCTAGCCAAACAACAACTTTCCGACAAAACAAACAAAACAAAGATAATAAATTCAAGGAAAAAAAAAACTCATTTCTATAGTGAAATCACTGCCAAGTGCCAACTCCCAACCTCCTCAAACCCTAGTGGTTTTATTTCCCCTCCAAGCTATCATCTTATACTGATGTATATATGATCGAGTCGTTGAGCAATCACAAAATAAATCCCCACAAACCAATAACTAATAGCTAGGGCAAGTAGGGGTCGAATCCCACAGAGAAGGTGGAAACTAATTAAATCCAAATCACACTAAAGAAAATCTTACCAAAGGGGATTTTTATGGGTTTTTTCGAAATAGGCAAATTAAACTAGAAAACAATAAAATAGAATTAAACTTGAGATCAAGAAAATAGTTTGAGAAAAACAATAAATTAAAAACATACTTCTTCTCCTTTAGGTAATTATTTTGATCTAATAAATCATGGATCATGGACACAAGACATGAATTTGACTTAAATTGCAATCAATTAAGAATAAAGTAAGACGATATATAGACTAAGACGTAGACATCAATTTTCATTGGAATAAAGTAATCCTCCTAACATCTTAAACAACTCCATTTGAATAATTGGTATAGGAGAGGAATACTCAACCCTCCAACATGCTAATAAAAGTTATTCCGCATCTCGCAAAAACCAATTTCTCTTGTTTCCAATCAAGCATCCCCTGGGAAGAATCATAAAGCAAGCATTAAGATCTATTTTTCCGCATGCATGATAAATCAATACCAAACTCATCTACATCTATTACCATCTCGGCCTATAGATTTCAACAAGGTTTGATAATCCCATTGAACCTAGGACTCCTAGAATTAACAATTGTTACTTGGACCAACATTAGCTTGACTCAAGCCAACTTGAATCTAACTATAGCATTCATAAATCTCAAGATAAGTTGCGCACCAAATCAATCAAAATATGAACACATAAGATGAAGCATAGGGATAAGAAACATATTCAAACAGAAAAATCAAATTATTAAGAACAAAAGTCTCACCATAGATTCATTGATCAAAAATACCTAAGGAAAAGAAGTATAAGAGTTTACCTACTCATGGATTGTTTCCAATCCATGAGAGGTGGAAAACTTACAACGAAAATAAGAAGAGAAGAGGGAAGCGGCGGCCTCCTCTTCAAAACCGCAAAAACCTAAGTTGTAAAGTTGAGAGAAAATCTATTCTATGTGTCTAGGTTTTCTAGGATAAGAGGGTTTATATAGGGGGCTGCCAAGGGTTTAATTTAGAGTTGTAGCTGACTTAAACTAACCCTAGGGACGTTCTGGGCTGTTCTTCATATCTTCAAGCTGACCCAAATAGATTATATGGGCTCAATTGATCAAAAACGCAAGTCAGGCCCAAAACAGATTCTGTCCGCAGACTTCAAGGGCATTTTCATCCATGAAAACGTCAAATCTGGGTTTCGACTGAAACATAAAAGTTTTAGCTCTTGGAGATAGCTTTCCAACGCATTTTCATACGCCTCATTTGGAGCTCTGGATCAAAAGTTATGGCTGTTTTCCCAAACTGTCGCCAAATCTGGAAAGTATTGAAGTAGCTTCAAGAGGAAGTGACATGGGAGTGTCGACGTTGGAAAGTATTGAAGTATGATCAGACCAAAATCATACACCTTTTTATTAGCTTTTTCATATGCTTTTTGAGTGTTTTATGCTTGATTATGCCTTATATTTGGTTATAATTTGTGTTC
>AWUE01012002.1:0-11533 GCA_001974825.2 Corchorus olitorius | reverse complement strand
AATATGTCAAGTAGAGAAGGCGAAAAAAGAAGAAGACACATGGAAAATGTACTTTGATGGGGCAGCAAACCTGTCAGGGCAAGGGATAGGTGCAGTACTGATATCCTCAGAAGACGACTATCTCCCAGCCACAACTCGTCTAGAATTTCCAGCCACGAATAATGTATCGGAATACGAAGCCTGCATTCTAGGAATTCAAATGGCCCTAGATAAGAAAGTAAAAAGAATAGACGTTTACGGTGATTCAGCCTTGGTGATTTACCAAATGAAAGGAGAATGGCAGACAAGAGACCCGAAGTTAATCAAATACCGAGATCATATAGCAGGATTAACCAAGATTTTTGAAAAGATCACATTTCATCATGTGCCCAGAGAGGACAATCAGTTGGCAGATGCACTAGCAACTCTCTCTTCCATGTTCAAGATAGGGACCAACACGGAGATTCGGCCAATCCAAATCCAGATGAAAAACTCTCCAACGCATGTGATGAGTGTGGAGGATGAAGTAGATGGAAATCCATGGTATTTTGACATCCTCCAATACGTCAAATACCAAAGTTATCCAGAACATGCCACAGAAAATGACAAGAGGGTGATTCGAAGGATGGCGATAGGTTATCTTTAGAAGGTGACATCTTGTACAGAAAGTCGAGATCAAACACTGCTCAAGTGTGTATGTTCAGCAGAGGCCAGGCAAATCATGGAGGAAGTTCATGAGGGATCATGTGGAAGTCCACATCAGTGGACATAAGATTGGCGAGACAGATTATGAGAGCAGGGTATACTGGCTAACGATGAACGGATTGTATCAAATATGTCAGGAAGTGCCACAAGTGTCAGATCTATGCCGACCAGATTCATGTGCCTCAAAATCCATTGCACGTGATGTCAGCCCCCTGGCCATTCTCAATGTGGGGCATGGATGTGATTGGGGTTATCAATCCCAAAGCTTCGAATGGGTACAGGTTCATATTGGTTGCAATCGATTATTTTACGAAGTGGGTTGAAGCAGCTTCTTATGGGGAGCGTTACTCAGGCAGTGGTCACCAAGTTCGTTAAGAAAGAAATCATCTGCCGATACGGGTTGCCAAAACGGATCATTACTGACAATGCATCCAACTTGAATCAAAGATTGATAGAAGAGACGTGTAAACAGTTCAAAATCGTACATAGTAGCCAACAAGAATATCAAGAAGATTGTGGAGAAGATGACTGAGACATACAAGGATTGGCATGAGAAACTCCCTTTTGCTCTTCATGCTTATCGGACCTGTGTCAGGACCTCAACCGGGGCAACTCCGTACTCATTGGTATATGGGATGGAAGTCGTGGTACCCATTGAAGTAGAAATACCTTCCCTTCGGGTATATCGAGAAACTAAGTTAGACGAATCTGAATGGGTCCAGGAGAGATATGACCAGCTCAACTTGATTGATGAAAGAAGGCTAATGGCTCTGTGCCATGGTCAGATGTACCAAAAGAGGATGGAGCGGGCATTCAACAAAAAAGTACGCCCAAGAGAGTTCAAAGTAGGAGATTTGGTGCTAAAAAAGATTATACCAGAGCAACGTGACCCAAGAGGTAAATGGGCACCGAATTGGGAAGGCCCATTTATGGTAAAGAAAGCATTCTCAGGAGGGGCGTTAATTTTACAAGAGATGGATGGAGAAGAATTCCCAAGACCCATCAACTCCGATGCGGTCAAGAAATATATGCCTAAAAAAAAAAAAACTCAGCCTAAAAAAGAAAGAGGTTAGAAAAAGAGAAAACAAAATAAGGAGGGATCCAAGTCGAAAACCCGCAAAGGGCGGCTTGGGTCCATCGGGTGTCACTTGAGTTGAAAACCCGAAAAGGGCGGCTCAAGTGAAGGATGGAAAAGGGAGAGCTTGAGTCGAAAACCCGAAAAGGGCGGCTCAGGTAAAAGATAGGAGGATTTAGTCTGCTAACAACATTTCAAGAAAGTATCCTAAGGTCAAAAGAGTAAGGATCTGGTCCAGACTGAGTTGGGTAAGGCAGCATCAAAACTAATCTCGATGAACCCTTGGCAAATGTCACAAAATCGTCGTCGGAGGATTCATCGACATGAGGTTCTATCTATTCAACACTTTCTCGCTGGCACCCCTATATACATATATATATATATATATATATATATATATATATATGTGTGTGTTAAATTCCTTGTTATATGTTAAGTTTCCTCTTTCTTATTTGTACATATTGCTCGATTAATGAAATTTCAAAGTTTTAGTAACGTTTGTTCGTTTTTGCATCACCATAGTCTTTCTTTCAAAATTTATTGAAAACCTACATGGAACAGTCGTTTGAAATTATTCAAAAAGGGTATTAGTAGGAGATGCCAGGTCATCGTATAAGGAAAGGACTTAGAGAGAATAGAGGCAAGAGGGCGCTACCAATACAGGACAGAGTACTAAAAGAGGTTGAAATAAAGTAATGGGCGAGAGTTCATAAGAGAAGGCCAGCGGGTCAAGAGCCTAAGGAAAGTGCAAGAAAGACATGCGAGACCATGGAGTAATGTGACAAAGAAAATAAAAACCAAACAATTAAAATCAACACATCATACATTTTTGCATCTCTGCATTGACATGCATTACCATAGCATCAACATCGTGCGTCTTAACCACATCCAAGAATGCATTGTAGAACCTTGCAGGAAATATTTTTATGGATAGAAGGAGCTCCCAACTAGCATTCGGAAGACGATAGCCTCCAATTGGTCGAGAACCAGGTTTTCAAAAGAAGGAGATTTACCAGATATCAAGATTGAATTGGAAGACAGTTCGAAGGATAAGCGGAAGACGGTCCTTTTAAGATTGAATTGGAAGACAGTTCGAAGGATAGGCGGAAGACGGTCCTTTTAAGATTGAATTGGAAGATAGTTCGAAGGATAAGCGGAAGACAGTCCGTTTAAGATTGAATTGGAAGACAGTTCGACGGATAAGCGGAAGACGGTCCTTTTAAGATTGAATTGGAAGACAGTTCGAAGGATAAGCGGAAGACGGTCTTTTTAAGATTGAATTGGAAGACAGTTCCAAGGATAAGCGGAAGACGGTCCTTTTAAGATTGAATTGGAAGACAGTTCGAAGGATAAGCGGAAGACAGTCCTTTTAAGATTGAATTGGAAGCCAGTTCGAAGGATAAGCGGAAGACGATCCTTTTAAGATTAAATTGGAAGAAGGATAAGCGGAAGATGGTCCTTTTAAGATTGAAGTGGAAGACAGTTCAAAGGATAAGCGGAAGACGGCCCTTTTAAGATTGAATTAGAAGACAATTCGAAGAAGTGGATCGGAAGACGATCCATCGCAAAGAAAAAGAAATGTTGGCCCAATAGTATGGGCGGGTGTCTACTTCTTTGCACACTTCCTAACTCTCAAAAAGTATGCAAACTACTTTTTTGCTCACATCTCGACAGTTGGAAAGCGCGCAAAGAGGGGCAGCTATAGACACCCCTTTTGTCTGGTATCCTTTAGATCAAATCACTTTACTTCCCGTTTTGGTCATTTTTTAGGTCCAGAGGGCATTTTGGTCACTTTTCATGTCCATGGGCATTTTGGTCATTTTTCAGGTCCAGGGGCATTTTGGTCATTTTTCATGTTCAGGGAGCATTTTGGTCATTTCAAGTGTACTTCCAACTTTTATCAATTAATTCATTCTTAGTCCTCTAGATTGCATTTGAAAAAACAAAAAAATCTTGGTATGAGCACCTTTCTTTTTGCATATTCTAAAGCCTAATCTTGGTTTTCAGTAGTTGCATTTTAATCTGATTTTATTTTCTTAATTTACATAGGCGGCATAATGGTCATTTACTAGTTCATAGTTAGCTTTTTTATAAGATAGCTCATTTGTTGTCGAAACGTTCGGGTCCGGGGAACCCTTCCGTGACGACGTTGGTAAGAAGGAGTCGCCACTAATCTTTTTTCTAAGGTGTGAGTAGCCACCTATCCGATTATTAAGTCTAATATTAACCTAAGCTTGGCGAAGGTAATACTAAACCTAATACAGTCTGCTTAACCAGAGTCTATGGGTTCGGGAGTCGGTTACGCTCGGGGAAGGATTAGCACCCCAGAGACGCCCGTCAAACGACGGTACCTCTAGTCTAAATTAAGTCTAATGGGTTAATACTAAAGGTTGCTTTTAAATCCTAATCTTGATTATTAAAAGGGTTATAAAAAGAAAATAAAACCATTTTTGAAAACGATGTCGAGAATTCGAAGAATATAATCAAACACTGTCGGTTATTCCGATCACGATTCTCTTTCACTGTTTGCTCTCTTGTTGATCCTTCTCTCTTCGAAAAGGAAATTTTCAAAATGCTATGACAAAATCTTTTTACCATTTGATTTTTTCCTAAAAATTTACCAATTTTATTAATTTCCAAAATCTTCTTTCGGATTTCTTTATTTTCCAGAACCTTCTTCTGGAATTATCCAAACTTTATTTTCCAAAATCTCCTTTTGGGTTAATTTAAAAAGGGTTCTATTTGAAAATACTTACCTTGAAATCTCTTGATTTACTAATTTTTAATTTTGAAAATCGAATAAGAGAACACTGACTTTTGAAAAAAGCTTTTCGGAGGAAAATGATATTTTTGTATTTTCTTAGTTATACTTAAAAGGGAAGGAAAATGAATGCAGATGATGCATGAACTGGTTCATTTTAATCATTTGATCGATAAAGTGGGGTTTACTCGAGTCAACCATTACGAACCTAGCCCGGCCCCCCGGGGATATTCGTAAAGGTTGTTCGATCTCGGAGCGAAATCCCGTGAGGTTGTGCTCATGCATCTTTACCCGGGATTCGCCCGTCATAGTAAAAAATGACACTTTATAAATCGGAACATATAATAGTGGCGTGTAATGCAAACAGTTTAAACATACAAATAAGTATGACATGCATGCAGTTGACTCTACTTTAAATCTACTCTAGGTTACTAGATTATTACAAACCAAGGCTTAATCAAATTGAAATTAAACTAACAAAGAACAAAATTGAAAGAAATTAAAAGCTTAAGGGCCGAGTTGGACAAATCGGGGACTTTTCTGCACATCAAGTAAAAGATTAGCAAAATTCAGGGGTCGAAAAGCATAATTAAATACCAATAATATAAGTTATAGAAATGAGGTCGCGAGACTACATTAATCAAAATAATACCCCAAATTCTACCCAAATCTAATAAACTTTAATTTAATTACAAAAATTGACTTAATTCAACCATGGCTAGTCAAACTCAAAAACAAACCCACAACAATTAACCAACACTTCAATTGAAACATACCAAATATGAAATTAATGTAACCAAAGTGTAATCAAACTATCAATTTACCTAAACCTTAATCTATTGCTAGTAGAAAGAAAAAAAAATTAATTTTCAGGCTTGAATTTACTATTTACCAATTAACATTACCACATATATACATCTAAGCCACTAATTAATTAAAAAGAAATAATAGGCAAGCCCTAAATTGACTATCACAGCAACAAATAAGCTCAAATTGCATGAAATAACAAGGCAGGAGGGGCTGAATTGAAGAGGGAAGAAACCATACCTGCTAAAGCCGCGAATATCCACTCTTAAAACGGTGCCGTCTTGACTAAACTTCTCTTTTTTCAGCATCTTCCTTTTTCTTCTTCCTTCTTTTCTCTTCTTCTCATTTTATCTTCTTCCCTAACCCGAGTCTTCCCCTAAACCTAACCCTACCAGCGCCATTGATGCCGCCACTTCTTCACTCCCTTTCTTGTCTTCTTATTCGCTTCCTCTAACCCTAACTCCTCCTCATTTTTCCTATCTTTCTTCCTCTCTATCCGCAATTCCTTTTCTTCTCTAAGCGGTACCGGCGCCGCCACCACCAATTCGGACCACTACTGCCAATGACTGAAACCCTCTCGCCTCTCGATTCTCTCTACTCTTAAAAACCTGGAACCTTTTCGCAAACCCGGCCCTAAACGGGCCATACATCTCCAAAACCCTCAAATAATTCCCAAATGGCCTTAGATTCGGGTGATTCCTCATGAAACCACTATGGACTCAAACGTTTATCCGGGTGAGCTCTCCTCTCTGGTGTGCTTCCCCTTTTTCTTATTTTTTTGTATTTTTCTTCTTCCTGGTTGCCCCTGAATTGGGTATTTTTTGGTGAGAACCCGGAGAGTTTGAGAGGGAGGGGCCGAGAATTCTATCTCTTGTGGGAGAGGGTTTGAGAGATTGTGTTTTTAGAATGGGTAGAGAGGATTTCTGGATTTTTTGTTTGAGAGTTCTTGAGTGCGTATGAGGTTTGATTCTGGTAGAGAGAGAGTAAGTTGGGTGCTTGTATTTCTTTTGAGAGAAAAAGGACTATGAGAGGTGAGAAGATGTGAGGTTTGAGAGATTGTTCTGGGCCTGAGAGAGACTGGAAAATCCTCACTTGTTGTGTGTTGATGTGTATTCGGGTGTGTCGGGTGTGAGAAAATTTGAGAGAGAAAGGTTGTGGAGATTTTTCAATGTGTGGCGATCGAGAGTCCAGGTGCGTGAGGGGGAGATGAGGTGTGTGTATAGGGTCTGTGGAGATGGGAATCTGTGTGTGGAGAGTCTCCTCCGGTGGAGAGCAACCGAATCTTTTTTGAAGAGAGCCCCCAATCCCCTTGATTCAATGTATCCTCTTTCTCTAACCAATTTTTTGTCTTTTTACAGGTTGTTGAAGATGATAAGATCAGGAGACTGAGGTGGCAAAATGAGCTGGCGAAGGAGATGAGAAATCCCCTTTCTCAGGTAAATTTTTACTCTCTGTAAATGTACTTGGAGATTTGCATGAGGAATAGGGCCGAATCTTCTGCTTTGCTTGTTGGTTTATATGCATGATCCTGCTGGAAACTGATTGATAAACCTAGGATTGCTCTATAACTGCCTCTGTTTTGTTTATGATTTTGTATTGATACTCTAATCTTTGCCATTGATCCATTTGTGCCTTATTGTGATTCTTGTTTTGTTGACTAGGTTATATGAATCTCTGTGTATATCATGTTGTAGCATAAGAAAAAGCACCCACTTTTCTGGTTTGTCACTTCACAATTTCTCTGCTTTGGTGCCTAGAATTGTTGCCATGCATTCATCCTGCTGTTGTGCATATTTTAACATGCCCTGTAATTGCTTAGTTGTCCTGAATTTGCCCCTCTGAACTGTCTACTTCTACTTTGCTGCCTTTGTGAGCTCAACTGTTTTGAATTCTTGAATCTATTTGCTGTGTTTTCTGCAGGTTGTTCAACCATCAATCCAGGATTGTCTTGAGCTCGTTTGAAATCATTTTCACCCTTTGGACATTGGTAGCATGGCTCGGGAACAAGCAAAAAGAAGGCAACTGATAATGAGGAAAGGGTGAATCAAGCTTAAAATGGAAAGCATGCAAACAGGATCATTAGCTATTAGGAAAACTGCCAACTCAAAGCTAAAAGATGTAATTTGCAAAATATATGTATGAACAATGTAATGAATGAACATGACTTGTTTGTATTTGAATTATTTATGCAAATGCAATTCATTAATTCTTTTTATTGCTGCAGAAACTTTCACTAATTAATTGTATGCAAACTATGGATTGAAATAGGTCAATGCAGGACACATGGGCATTATGCATATGATTACTCAAATGTACACATGACCACTAGATAAAATGACAAAAAAAAATGAGTATGCTTAAAGATAAATAAACAAGAATAGGACCCTGGTAACAAATGTGAAAATATGCATAAGATTGATATAATTAAAGGGAACGTGAAAATAACTAAAATGCCCCTAGATTTTTGAAAATGACCAAAATGCCCCTAGGTGATCCTAATGCCAATTAAGAAATAAATTGATTTAAATTGAAGGATACAGGACAAAAATGGGTGTCTACATTTGTTAATCCTTCATTGTTTTAACACTAGTTGTCACTGGTAAGAATAAGCAAAATTTGTTCTTCAGTAGCATTTAGGGTATGAGCATGCTCCTTTGTTAGGGCATTTGCATATTCCATGTAGGTCCGAATTGGTGGTTGGTTAGGCCTCATGCATTATTTTGGGTTTTAGCATTGCATACAGTATATTTGATTGCACCCAAAAATACAAAAATTCAAAAAAAAGGAAGTAAAAAAAGTAGGGTTTCTGGTCTTTATTATATATCCATTTGCTAAATTTACATATTACAAATAGAATGAGGGCTTGCATTTTACGTCTTTTTTACATATACAAGGAGGTGCTTGCATTACTTGTAGCTCCATTTGTCCTTGTTCCTTTTCTTTCTTTCTTCCCAGCAAGTTGATTTTGAGACACATTAAGCCCTCATCCTCCAAAGAACTGAGCTGTAAAAAAGGGGAAAAAGTGCACAACCTGCAGAAGAACTAGGTGCAAAATGCAACAACCAGTGCCTATGCACTTTATATGCAGAGATGGAATGTTCCCCCAGGAGTTAAGGCACAAGCACCATTAGTTGGTGAACATGCCTTAATACTCCAATAAAAGAGATCAAGCAACAATAAATCAACAGATAGGTGGCAGAAAAACATAAGGACAGAGCTCAGCAGGAATCATCACACAAAACAGAAAGATGATGGCCAAGATAGAAAGCAGAGAACCATGCAGAATGACAGCAAACATACAAAGTTGGAGTGCACAAGCCTGGGGAGATTTGTCTATAGGCTTTAGGGATTGAGAGGACCAAGATTGAATTCAAGGCCTCATCATCCCATCAAAGCCACGAGGATCCCAAGACAATGAAGTATAACAGGATAAGTGAGGTTCGTACCATCAGTGCAAACAAAAAGCCAATTAAGCAAATATTTAGCAACGAAGTCAGCAAGTAGATACATGCAAGAGATAAGTGCAAGTGATCATCAAATCAAAAAGGTCAAATCAGCAGGCATATGGCACTCATCTTATTCCAAGGCATTGAGCAAAAAACCATTCAACAATCATTCGATCATCAAGTTCAGTAGGGAAAAACAACAAGCAAGAAAAACAAGAAGAAACTACGCGATAACAGTTCAAAGTGAGGTGGAGTCAAGGTAAAATACAGCACGAGTGGCAAGTAGAAGCATTTGGATAACAGTGGGAACTAAAAGGCATCCTAGAACCTAATTTCTAATGCAGCACAACAAAAGACAGGAGAATCCAGGGACCTCAATATGCAACAACAATGTAAGCACCAAAGTTTGGGAATTCAATGAACAAATTTCAACAGCCATATGAGGTCGAATATGTGTGGGAAAGTGGCATCCAAATACATTACAATTAGAAACTTTTAATGTCAGGATCAGCAAGTCACAAACTTAGCATTATATGAGCATAATATGACACATCAACATAGCCTGATTTGGGTACTAATGTAGCATTCATAAAATCAAAAGCAGCCAAAATTCACCTTTACATCGCATAGTCACATTAAAATTCCAGGCAGTTAAAAGAAAGAAAACTCTGAAATTTACCATTCGATTGATGCCCTGCCAGCTTACCACGTTCCACTCCCACACGTGCACACAAGCAGATTCATGAAGGAGCCTGAAAAGAAAAGACAAAAAATGATTAGGAGGCAAGAGATAAGGATGAAGAAACAGAATTGGCTCTAGAAGGGGGCGTTGGTTAAAGAAAAAACAAAAAAGTTTAGAACCTTCTCACGCAGGTTTTTCCTCGCTGGCTCTGAAATCTTATCTCTACCAGCTACCCTCTCAAACGGATCCTCGCTCTCCCACATGATACGACCCCCCTGATCCCTTTTTTTCGGACACCGAATCAGATCCTCAAGGAGAATTCCTTGTTTTCTTCCTGGAACCGCCCATTCACAAATACAAGAGCTCTCCATTTTCTCATCTACTTACGGGATCTTTTTCTCGAACCCTCACATACTAGAGCAACATCGTCATCACCCATACACAGCCACAAAAACTCCAGAAAAAATCTTCCCAAGAAGAAAATCTCTGGAGGCTCGTTCTCCATTTCCCTTCCATACTCCCTATACATATAAAAAAAGAGAAAAATCGCCACCTTTACAGAGAGAAAAAAGCCTCCTTGCCCATCGAAAACTTTCCCCTTTTTTCCATTTAAAAGTGACGCAATTGATCCCGCTCTCAAAACCAGAAGATCACCCCACCTTTTTCACTAGACAGTCGACACTTATACACAGAAAAATTTCAGCTTTCTTCTCAAAGAACCATGATTCTGGATAGGGTTTAGGTTCGGGGTTCTCTTTTTCAAACCAAGGGACATGTTAAAAGAACGAAGCTTGAATGGGTTTTAGCGGTTTTAAAGCCCATGGCTGACTGGTTCGAGGACGGAGGTTGAAGAATCGAAGAAGGGCAGGCCGAAATCGGGGTTGCAGACGAGGTGTGATTTGAGATTTGGAAGGGTGGCTAGGGTTTGGAGTGTGAAGCAAAAGGTTCGAGAAAGTTGAAGAAGAAGGGTAATCAGCAATTTAAGTCCCTGCTTTCCAAAACGACGCCGTATAGGTAAGGGTTCTAGTAATTCCTTTCAATTGCATCCTTTTGCTTTTCAATTTTAGCTATTTGAGACGTGCCATGTTTAATTCCTGCAATTTCGGGCCTGTCAACTGCCATCTTTTTCAATTTAGGCTTAATATTACTGGATTGATGCAATTTGAGGCTGGTTATACTTGATTTCTGCAATTTGAGGCTTGTTTGGGTGTTTTTACTTTAAGTTGATACTTGTTTAGGCTCCTTTTCTTATAAAGATGCTAAATTGGAGGTTTTTTTATTTATTTGGTCTTTCCCCATGATGAGTAGAAATAAAAAGCCTAGCTTTTAATCTTGAATGCTTTGATTAGTTAAAGTTTGATCTTTGTGTTAGTTCATTAGTTGAAATTTGAGTTATTTGGGTCATGATTTTATCCTAGGAATGGGCCCATTAGCCTAAAGATTAAATTTTCATTTGGTTGGTTGATATTGTTGGATGTGGTTTACAATATTGATTTGAAAATGCATGATTTTTGGTGTTTATGTTTCAAAGTTTGTATCTTTTTTGGCCAATTTAAGTGTGTGATGTTAAAATTGGATTTTTATGTTTAATCAACTTAGAAATGATCTCTTAATCTAAATGTCATAAATTTTTGATTAAATTGCTTTTGTATTGACATATGAGATTTATGTGTGGATATGCTTGTTTCCCCAAATGGAAAGTAGAAAATTAATTACTTAGGTTAATTTTGGTTTGGGGAAATGGGGTCTTAATTTAAAGTAAAGATTTTCTTTGATTGGAATTAGCTTAAGGATGATATGTATGACACTTTGGGCTAATTTCAATTTTAAGGAAATTTAGCTTGGAATTAAGACCTAATTTCCACAAATAAAGATTGGCTTAAAAAGTAATTGAGAATTTTTGGAATGATGATTATCACTTGGTCAATTTAGATCTTTGATTTGCCTTAATATGGTGCAAATTGCGTGTTATTGCCTGAATGTTACGATCATTTTCTTTAGTGTGCAGAAAAGTCCCCAGCAAGCCCAGTCCGGCTCATAAGTCTTATTTTCTTTCTTTAGTTATAGTTAACTCATTA
>AWUE01012001.1:0-35905 GCA_001974825.2 Corchorus olitorius | reverse complement strand
AGCAACTTCCCTGATGTAGCTCCAAAAGTGCACTTGTTCGGATTTAACTTAAGCTGACATTCTCTCAACCTTTCAAAAAGCTTCCTTAAATTTATGATGTGTTCCTTGGGTGATTTTGCCTTGGCAATCATATCATCTACGTACACTTCTATCTCTTTGTGCATCATGTCATGGAAAAGTGTTACCATAGCCCTTTGATAAGTTGCCCCGGCGTTCTTTAATCCGAATGGCATAACTTTATAGCAGAACACTCCCCAAGCCGTGACGAATGCTGTCTTCTCCATGTCCTCCGTTGCCATTTTGATCTGATTATAGCCCGAGAATCCATCCATGAAAGAGAATATGGAATATCCGGCAGTGTTATCTACCAAGATATCTATGTGCGGCAATGAGAAATTATCTTTAGGACTGGCTCGATTCAGATCTCTGTAGTCCACACACATTCTCACTTTTCCATCTTTTTTGGGTACTGGGACTATATTTGCCTGCCATTCCGGATACTTTGCTTCCTGTAAGAACCCAGCGTTGAACTGTTTCTCTACCTCTTCCTTTATTTTAAGCAACATATCTGGTTTCATTCTCCTTAATTTCTGTTGTACTGGTCTACTATCAATCCTGATGGGCAATTGGTGGACTGCTATTTCTGGATCGAGGCCTGGCATATCCTGATATGACCATGCGAACACATCTGAGAACTCCTTTAACAAGTCTATCAGTTCTTGTCTGTCTTCTTCTGACAATGTCATTCCTTATTTTTACTTCTCTCGGCTCCTCTTCTGTCCCTAAATTTATCAGCTCTGTGGACTCCTTGTGAGGTAGCATCTGTCTTTCCTCTTGCTCGACTAATCTTAAAAGGTCTGAGGGTAGATTCTGATCCTCAGTGTCTTCATCATCTAGCTCATCAGTACAGACAGGCCTGTCGAAATCGAAACCAGGCTCATCTGGAGCGTCTTTGCATTCATCATCATTTGGCCTGAGAATATGATTAAAGAGTGAATATATATATGTATAGAAGAAGAAATAAATAATAAATTAAAAGAGGGATCATAAAATGAATGAGAGAGAGAAAGAGATGATTTAACAAAATATGGATTGAATATATGCATTGTATTTCATAACTTGTGATAAAAAGGTATGACATGTGAATAGTTTAAACAAGCATAAGGTCGATCTTTAATTGAATTTTAAAAACAACCCTCAAGTTTTCTTGACAACATCCAGTAAGACAAATTCATTACATTTCCAAATCAGCCATTAAGACGGCGCAATCATAAGCTTCCCAGTTGTCCAGCTCTTCTCCTGGCGCTATTGGGTAAACCCAAGAATGGGATCTAGGCATCTCCTCAGCGACTGCATTGACAGCTAGTCCTTTCATTTTCTGATCAATCTCTTCCTTTTCATGAACCTGCTGATTCATACCTTCTCCCTTGCACCCAGAATACCTGAAATTCTGGTATAGAGCCCGAGCATCAATCTTCCTGCCTTCATTAGTGGATTTTTCCATTCGATCGGCTTTCCTCTGTCTCTTTGCCTCAGCCATTATCTCATAATCTTTAGCACTGGCCTCAAACCCCAAGCCGAACCCCATGCTCCATTTGCTATCCACTGGTACCTCCCTCATTCCTTGGGCATTTCTTCCCAGACCTTGTCCCTTTTTCCACCCTTGCTTCTTCATTATCTGGACAGCCATTACTGAGGGCCCTGGAGGACTTAAGACCTCATCCACCTCAAAAGCTCTGAAGGCACACTCATAAGATTCCTCAGATGCTTCCACATAAGGAGTGGCACAGGTGTGGGTGACTATAATGTCCTTCTGTCCCTTTACCATTACTATCTTTTCGGGAGTCCTGAATTTGACCCTCTGATGTAGAGAAGAAGGAACTGCCCTTGCCATGTGGATCCATGGTCTCCCAAGTAGGCATGAGTATGAAGGATCAATGTCTAGCACTTGAAACATCAGGTTAAATGGAACTGAACCTATTTCGAACGAGATCTCAATTTCTCCAATGACTCCTCTCTTAGTACCATCAAAGGCCCGGACGACCATGTGATTTGTCCGAATGTAGGTTTGTTCCACAGGGAGAGCCCTCAAGGTGTTCAGGGTCATGATGTTTAGCGTAGAGCCATTATCTATTAGCACACCTCCCATCCCCATGTCTTTACACTTTATCGCAATGTGTAAGGCTTTGATTCCCCGTTTCCCTCCTTCCGGTATTTCATTATCAGAAAATGTGATGAAACCATCTGCTGCAATGTTCCTTGCCAAATGATCTAGGTCATTAACTGAGATGCTTTGTGGCACATATGCTTGGCTCAATACTTTTATCAGAGCATTCCTATGAGCTTCAGAATTCAGGAGTAAACTTAAAATGGAAATTCTGGCCGGGATTTTGTCAGAGCATCAATGATGCTATATTCACTGTATTTGATAATCTTCAGAAATTCCCCTGCTTCCAAATCGGAGACTGGCTTGGCTACAACTGTTTCATTCTGAGTTCCCGATGTTTGACCTTTTTCCCCTAACCGCCTCCACCGGTGTATTTGTTTTCTTTGAGTGCGGCATGGCTCATTTCCGGTGAGTATATCCTCCCACTTCGGGTCATCCCTCCAACCCCTCGTCACATTTGCTGAACCTCCTTCCCCTTGTGATGCTGAATAACTGCACTCATATTTCCAGGGTACCTGGCGGTTGTCTTTATAAGGAAAGGGCTGTGGTGGCGTCACAACCAAAGTTGTTACAGATGACCTTTGCAGGTGTGGTGGGAGTACCGTTGGTGGTTTAGGAATAAATGGTTGTGGTGATTGAATGGTTGGTGGTGTTGGGATAAATGGCTGAACATTTGGTGGTGTTGGAATAAATGGGTAACCTTGCTCTTTGGTGACCATGTTTGTTGCCTCTTCAGACTTTTCAACATAAAACTCGATTTGGTGCTTATCCATCAGTTTCTGCACATTTTCTATGAATTTCGGGCACTGACGGATTCCATGCACCAGACCATGGTAAGGACAAACTTCATCAGCATCACCTTCTCCAAATTCTCCTTTTTCCACCATTCCGGCTTTTATTAAGGCTTTAAACACTGTACTGAAAGGTGTAATGATCTCCGAAACCTTTTCCTTCACAATCTCTCCTTTCCCAATCATGGATACTTGGGCCCCTCCTTGACCTTGAGCTTGAGTCTTCGGAACAGCGTTTCCAAAACCCAGTTTCCCGCTCCTCACTAGATTCTGGACAGCGTATTTCAGCCTTATGCAATTTTCTATAGCATGCCCCTCAGTGCCAGAGTGATACTCACAATGTGCATTAGCATTGTACCATCTAGGGCGGCGTTCGAGCGGGAGTGGATGAGCAAAGGGCAACTTTTCCAACAGCCCTTGCTGCAGTAATTGAGGTAACAACTCGGTATAGGTATATGGAATTGGGTCAATAGGAACCCTCTCTCTGACTGGCCCGCTGACCCCGATGAAGTGGTTGAGTGGCTGCTTGTAAGGGTTGTGAAGTCCCAGGGCTAGGGTTGGAAGGTCTCAGCTGAAACGGCGCTCCACTTGCTGCATTGATACTGCTTGGGTACTGGTAAGGATAGGGATTCTGTTGAGGAGGGGCATAATATCCATAGGGTTGATATGAAGGATTGTACCCATAATTTCTCGGTGGGCGGGGGAAATATTGTTGCCCATAGTTTCTTGGTCTAAAATTGCTTTGTCCGACTTCATGAATCTCTCCTTCTTTCTTTCTTTGGTATGTAGGTCCTTTCTTTTCAACATCCCCAAAAGCTCCACTACGAACTCCAGCTTCATAAGCCTCTCCTGCCACAATCAACCTGGTGAAGGAGTCGGTTGCTGTTTGGTACAATTCACGGAAATACTCCTACGGTAACGTCTTCAGAAAATGGCAACCTATTTCCGAGTCTTTCATGTGGGGATCTACTTCTAGGGCCAAGTCTTTGAATCTCTGGCCATACTCCTTGATAGTCTCTCCCGGCTTCCTCTTCATACTCAATAGGGTTTCACGAGAAGGGGCCAACTTATCAATGTACTTGTATTGCATTATAAAAGCATCTGCCATGTCATTCCAGGTCTTAATCTGACTTGGGTCCAATCTATTATACCATTTAAAGGACGAACCCGAAAGACTCCTTTGGAAATAATGCATAAGCATATCATCTGTACTATATGGCTGCATCTGGCGCACATAGGTGTTCACATGCTCTTCTGGGGACGTAGTGCCATCAAACTTTTCAAACTCTAGGGCCTTGAACTTCGGTGGCAACACCAGATCTGTAACTAAGGACACCTTGTCCACCCCCTTGAAGTACTTCTGATTACCACTCAACCCTTTGAGCTTTTCCTCCATGCGGTCCCATAGTTTCTGGGTGGTTTCCTTAATCATCTTCTTAGGGTCTTCTTCAATTTTCCTTTCTGGGAACCCCCTAGAGTTTCAGCCAAATCATTTACATGCATCTGGTTTGCTCCCTGACGCTGTTGGGGATGAGCCGTTGATGGGATTCCCGCGTGAGCTCTTGTTGGAGTATAAGTTGTATTGGTCGCTACCCCTGACAGTGGTGGAAAGGCGAACCGCGACCCACCAGTCGTTGGCAAATTAGAGACGATAGGCCTAGTGTAAGATGTCTCAGCTCCTGACAGTGGTGAGAAAACAAACTTCATTCCGCTAGACGTTAGAGGAAAAGCAAAAAGGGTTGCTATCCTCAGTCACCGTCCCAGTCAACCCTGAGCTTGCCCCAGTCAACCCTAAGCTTGCCCCAGTCAAATCTAAGCTTGCTTCAGGCATTCCCCCAGTCAGGTCCTCTATACTTTGAGTGTTATCTACCAGTCCTTTTCCTTTCATTAACTGTAACAGCATTTCTTTCATCTGCTCCATCTAAGCATTCGTGGCTTCTTCTCGGCGTTTTGCCTCTTCTTCTCGGCGTTTCGCCTCTTCATCTCGGCGCACTAATTCTTCTCTCAGTCGCTGGATTTCTGCGGCTTGCTCGTCCATCTTTCTAGTACTGGACCTAGTGTTATATTGTCGAGCTTGCTGGTACTGCTTTCTTGGCTGTGCTATCTTGATAACTCTATTATTAGAATTGTTTATTAGTAACTGATTTTAATATGAAATGCAAAGCAATTTCGCCATAAGACATGAAACGCACAAAACAACCAGGAATCTTCCACGAAAGTTTATGAATTTCGTATCCCACATCTGGACTCTAACTTCCTCAAACTAGTGCCCAATTAGAGCCCTTCATCTGTTAGCATGCATAATTATGTGATGGTTGTATGATGCATGATGGATGTCATGTACTGACTTGCTGATGTCATTGACCCAAGAAAAGATGATTTAGAAAATCTCTCGGAATCCTCCACCAAGATTTTAGAAGCCATCCCTTCCCACATCCAAGTTTCAATTACCACAAAACTGTACCTAATTGAAATTCTTCATTTGCGTAACAATATAATGTAGTGTAAATGCAAATTGTAAAGATCCATTCCACAACATTTTTGAGAGGAAATAAAGACATTTGACTAATAGCTGAACTTTTAGTACATCCATCCGAAACTAAAAGAGTCTTAGCACATCATCCGAAATTAACAGAGTTTAAATACATCTATTCAAAATTCATGGAGTTTAACATATCACTCCAAAATACATATTAATTGTCATCCTTCAAACATATTAAACCATAATTGTAAAACTGAATAATCTGCCTATATTGTTCTGCAGCATCCTCCAGGAATTTGGCCAGCTCTCGTCCACATTGGTCGAAAGGCATCACAGCGGGTCGAAGCCAGTTTGCTCTCGCCTCCATCAGTTCTGCTTGTCCAATCATCATGCCTACATCCTTCAAGAGGTTCTCCATGCTTTCTATCCTCTCCAAACACTTTTCCTTCCAGAATGTGCATCTATCATCATTTCCTTCTTTCATAATCTCATACTTTTTGAAGATCTTACCATGTATCACACGAAGTTCAGCTAGTTCTTCCAAGGCTTTGTCATGCTCTTCTTTGTTGACCCCATTGGCCCCTTTGATGATCTATAGCTCATTCTCAACCCCTTTTAACTTCTCTTGCAATTGACTTCCTCTAAGAACTTCTTCGGCCTTTTCCAGACAGAGTCTCACATTCTTCTCCTTCAGTTCTGCAATCTGTGCAAGATATTTTGCCTCTTGGTCGCTAGCTCCTTTCTTTTGCTTTTTCATCTGCTTCTCATAATCCAGACGCAGGAGTTCAACTACTTCCTCGTTGGTTTCCTTTTCTAGTTCCAACTCCCTCTTCTTTCTTTCCAAGATCTATCTCTGCTCTCAGACACTTCAAAAGTCTTCCTGTGGCGACCTTGTTCCAACTTTAGCTCTTTCTAGCCTTTCTCAATCTTTTCTTCCAAACCTTTCACTTTCTCCTGTTCTGCCTTGACCAAGTCTTCAGTTGCTTTGACCTTTTCCTTGTACTCTTCTACCTCTTTTTCAACTTCTGACTTTTCTTGAATCAATTTCTGCTTTGCTGCTTCTACTTCCTTAATCACGGTTCCTTCTCTCAATCTTTTCACCTCAAGAGCTAATGTGAGCACAATGTCCTTACCATCAAGTCCCACGGGATAAGCCGGATCCCTTTTTGGGGGGTAAGACCAAGTTCTTTACTCTCAGCTTTTGCCACTCTGGCTCCACCCTTTCAGTAAATATCCCTCTACCTATAAAATGAGCTTTCTTGTACTTCTGAACCAAATCTTTTGCCTTAAGCTTGTCCTTGGCATTCTTAAACTCGAGATTAATACTGTCGAGCCCATGAGTCAGGGGAATATACTGTGCAGACCCGAGTTGCCTTCGTACCAAGAGATGCGAATAACTGGTTGCCCCCGTAAGACCGACTAAAGGAAGCCATGGTTCTTCATTACTCAAGTACCGTGCCTTTTGGGGCTCCATAAACTTAGCTTTCCAATCCCAGCCTTCGGATGTCAAGATCCGGAACCACTCGACCCACTGATTAACTGTCTTCTTTGGAGGCCATTTACTATCCATATATGCTCGGATCGGCCTTTTGTGGACATCTTTGTGACAAAACTTATAATTTTCCACGGTTCCAAAGTTGACTTCGAAACCATAAACCTGAGTAACTGGGCACATCCCCCTAAAGCGACCTTCACCGTTCCTTCTACAGTGATGCAACGAAATCATAGTCTCTGCCATTATGGTGGCTGAAGGGTCTGCTCCATGGGAGACCTGGTCAAATAAATCAATGGTGACCGCATTCACATGCCCCAACTCCATCGGAAATATTACTAGACCATATATGAGCAGAGCAAAAGCTTTCAAACCCTTATCCTCATGTAGATTCTTCTTTGCAAAGTTTATGAGATAAGTCGCTGCAATTCGCTTTCCTTCCATTTGAGCATCATTCCTGACTTCTTCCACTGTCTTACAAAGAATCTCTGCCAGGATACTGTCCCAAGTTGAAGTCTTTGGTGGCCAATATACCCTTCCATCGGGTTCTGCGCCAGTTTGCAACATATCTCTATATCCTTCCACAGTTGGCGTCATATCTACCTCATTGAACACAAAACACCTATAAGATATATCCCAAAAGTAGATGGCCGCCTTCAGAAGATTCTCATCAACCTCCACATTCAACAAGTCCCCAATGTGCCCATATAAACTCTCAAACTTAGCTTTTCTATCATTAGACATCCGCCCCCACATCTCAACCAGCTATTTCAGGTTTCCATTCTGTCGGAGGTCTAAACGAACTGCATCAGGCACTATCGACACAAACCCTTCCTTTAAGCAATCACCCAATCTTTTCTGTTCGGCTGAGAAAAACCACTTGATATGCTCATACTTTTCCCACGGGAACCGTCCCTCACCGATAGAATCTCCTAGTTCATCAGTAGTCCAATGCTGTTCTTTCATCTCGCAAACGCTGCAGAATGGATCCCTACATGCGGATGCAAAAATGGCAAAAGAAATGCAGAAAGGGGAAGAAAAGAAGGAAAAGACAAACAAGGCAAAATAATAAGGTTAGTAATGTAATAGAAGGAAATAACTGCGGTAAAGAAAGAGAGAGTGGGCCCCACTTACTATCACATTATTTAAAAACCAAGAATCGGGCAAAAATAGCCCTGGGGCAGGTAGTCTCCTAATGGGAGTAATGTCATTACTCACTCTACGGTCCAGTTTCGGAAAATAAAGCGATAAAAGATAAAAGGTTAGAAATGTCCCTTCTGTGTCCTATACACTCATTTCCCGGGGGTTTGGCTCTATACAGGCTGGCATTCTCACCACTATATCCATGGTTTCGGCTAGACTCTAAAGGTTCCCAAATTGTCCTTACTGTCGCCCACTTTAGGCTAGTAAGGCCCCCAATTCTCACCCATTATAGGCTCATTGAAAAGGGTTCAATCTGAGTGGAGGCATTTCACATAACCCGTACGGGGATCTTAATTGACCCCACGAAGGTTAGCTAATCTGCCCCCGAGCTAAGGGTATAAAGTTCAAGCTCCGGGTTCGAGCTGATGCATGCAATGCAAAAAGTGATGTGGTGCAGAAGGGACACACAAACCTTTTACCAATACCGACACAACTAACCCAAATCCCAACCTAACCCAAAACTAAAAGCTGATCAAAGCAAAACAACATGAAAAGCACGGTTATACAATAAAAGCAAGAAATAAGCATAAAATAACACTGAAATATGCAAGACAACCCTGAAAACGGACAAAATAGCAACCAATTTATTAAGACCCTAGATCTTGTTACACTATGTGAGGCCTGACTCACTACGTCCCCAGTGGAGTCGCCAAGCTGTCGCAACGTGCGGGTCCGGGGTTCCGAACCCTACCGTTTAACGACTAGAAAGGAAAACTACTGAAACCTATGGAGTCGCCACTAATCAAATTACTAGGTGTGATTAGTCACCTACTGATTAACCTAACCAATCTAATGGGGTCCAAAGCTTGGCATGGGACCCACTAAACTTAAGGTCCGGTCTTGTTACCTAAGTCTAGGTTCGGGAATCGGTTACGCCCGGAGAAGGATGAGCACCTCCGAAGTGCCCGTCAAATGACGGTACCTCTAAGTCTAACTAGATCATTGGGTCAAAAGAGAAGTTGGTTGCTTTTAATCTTTAATCCTATATTTTGTCCTTTCCTAACTCTTATTTAATGCGTGAATACAATGATGAATGCAAGATCCGGTTTATTAAACCGACTTACGTAGTCCCGGGTTATTGAAGGTCCTTCTCGGGATATATGCTCGGAACTCCGACGCATCTCGAAAAGAACCATCTCATCCTCAGGGACATTCAGAGAGTCCCGAAATCTCGACCACTCCTGAAAGCCCCTTCTTCGGAAGGCTACGACTGTCGATTATCTTTTAGTGGCATGATATGCAATAATAAAGGTTAACTTTGAAATTAAACGTGCATGCAAATGAACTAACTTAGTTGATTTTAACTTTAATCTACTTACTTTTCACATTTATTAAAATTGATTTATATTAACTAAAACCCTAACTTAAGCCCAAATACAAGTTGAAGTCACCATCAAAAGCCCAAAACGGTTTGAGGCCCACATACTATTGCCCAGCCCAATAAGACAAAACTCAAACAATAAGTAAATTAACAAGGCCCAATAAGAATTGAAAAGCCCAACAGAAAATTAAAGTCTACTTAACCTAAAGAAATAAGCCCAAATAATAATCCTAAGTCCAAAAGCAATAAGGCTCAAACACACTTACCCAAAGTCTAACAATTTATCAAATCAATATCTTAGTTTTCTAACTCAAAGCATGCCCATTTAGTCTTCTTCCTCTTTTTTGTTTTTTTTTGTTATTTTATTATTTTTTTTGTTTTGTTACCCAAACATTTCTAACCCTAACTCTAAAGATTATTAACTTCTAAGGATTTCCTTCATAATTTCGGATTAATTATAACTACCATATATATTCTATCATAACAAAGTTAAAACTTTTTAATTATAGAAACATAATTAGTATTTGATTTAACTTAAAACTAACTGATAGGCCCTTAATTGATCGTATTTAAACATAAAGTGTGAAATTGAACTAATCCAGGGGCCTATTTGAAAATGGAACAAAATTTGAGGCTTTATGTGAGCTGATTCATCATCGAGTGGACTAAATTGAGTGAAGTCAGGGACTACCGTGCGTAAATCAAAACCCCAAATACTAAATAGGCATCAATAACAACTTTTCAGGGGCTTAATTGCATGAACACCGAATCTAATGCTTGAAATTAACATAATGCACTATACTTATTAAAACCTATAAATACCAATTTAAACGAAATGAACAGAAGCTTACCTCAGCCCTAAACTTAAACACAGCCGCCTAAACCAAGCCGGAAATCTTCGCCGCCACTGACAACGCCGCGTCGGAGCTCCGGTGATCCTCCGATGGCCTCCAAACTTCCACCAAAGTGTTCCCCTCTACCTCCTGGTCTCGGCGCCGTAATTTGCTCTTTGTAAATTCCACTGGATAAGTCTAGATCTAGCTTTTCAACGATCGAGCTCGAACCTTTTGATGAAGAAATCTGACCGTCAGTAGACTCCGAACCTTAGGTACGTTGTTCTTTCCTTCTTTCTCTTCCTTTTCCCTTTAGTATTCAAGCCAACCGAAGTCTAGATCTCAAAACATCATCTAATGTTTCTCTGTTATGTTATTGCTGTATGTTTGCAAGAGTTCGAACCAAAAAGAAAGAAAAGTTTCAAGGAAAAACAAAGCGAGAAAGGAAAGGAACTCGAAACAGGTAAAGGGATAAAGGTTTAATTTTTTTTTTGGGTTTTTTTGGCTACTGTAGATCTAAAAATGGTGGCTAGGGTTTTTGTGGTTTCTGTTTTTACTTCTCCTTTTGATTCTTGGTTGTTGTAGAAAAAAACTAACTACGTTTTTTTTTGTCCTGGAATCCTAGGAAATGCTAGGGTTTTTTTTTGCTTCTTGGAATCCGTGCCTCCCTGTTGAACAAGGGGAGGCTTTTAAACAGTGGCTGATTTTTTTGATCTAAAGGTCAGTCCTTAGTTTTTTAGATCCAACGGTGGAATGTTTGAGAGTACAAGGTCCTGTGAGCTGGCCTTTTACATGTTTCTTATTAGTTGGAAATGGGAAGGTGTGGCATTTTTATGTATGTGTGATGCTGGTGAGATGTATTGTGTTGCCATGTAATTGCTTGTGTGGTTTTCTGGTGACCTGTATCTCTGATGTGGAATTATGAGTCAATGCCATTGGCTCTGTACTTGTGCCAGCAGTATGCTGGAGTGTGCAAGTTTGTGTAGGCATGTGAATGCCACACTTTGATATTGAGGTTATCCACTACCAGGCTGCTTTATGGTAATCAGATGTACCTGTCCCTTGTATCCTTTGATCTTTGCCCTTTATGTTGCTGACTTCATCTGCTGGAATGGTCAAGATATGATCTTGGGATTACCTATTACCACATAAAGGCTACACTGTATTTACACAACATGCTTTCAACAGGATTTTTCCTTGAGACCAACCTCTGAATACATTTGAACTTGGTCGGGAAGCTTCAATTAACTACTTACTAACCCTCCTTTGTGTTTTGTATCCTTGTGCCTTATTACTGCAAATCCCCTTGCTTTGTCCCCTATACTGCTGATATGGTGCTGATGTGGCGATGGGGGCCATCCAAGCTTGGTCCCCCAAGTCCAAAGAAGATAAGTACTAAATGATCTTAACACTAATTCACTTGCTTTGCCCTTTTTTGGAGTATGAATGACTGCTAATCCTCCTCTGTTTTGTTTTGCAGGGTGTTTTGGAGCTCAAAAATATGGAAAGGAAGAAGAAAAGTGGATTACGTGATCTACCTCCAATTTATTTAACGATGTAATTTTTATGTACTCTCTTTTTTTGGCATGTAATTGCGGTTACATACATTTTCATAATGAAAAGATTTGCAATATTTATGTATTCCAAATGGCCTTCAAATGCCCATATCCGAAAGGACTAAGCCCAATAGAAGTGCAATGGTCCAAAGTAAAACACCCCTGACCCAAGTAAAAGCCCAAAGCCAAAATGGACTGAGAAGGGAAAAAGAAGTTCTAAAAACCTAAGAGCGATTCAACTCAATTTTTGAACAATTTGGACCGATTAAAAAAACTAAAAAGGAGTGAATAACTTATAAAATTGTTTTAAGTAAGGAAACAGGTTCTAGTAGTAAAAAGACATTACTTATTATATGCTAAAAGAAAAAAAAGAAATGGACAAGGGCTTAACGAGAGTTTGGGCCTAGCTAAGATTAAGGCTTTACTAAACAATCAAAAATAATGTGTCTACACATCCGGACAACAAGTTAACATTGAGAAATCATCAGTTTTGTTCAGCACCAACACTCCAGAACCAATAAAGTCTTCTATTATGAGCTTCTTGGGAGTCAGCCGAATATTATCTAGAGACAAGTACCTTGGTTTGCCAATAATGCTAGGCAAATCAAAGAAAAGGGAATTGGCTTTCATGAAAGATCGATTACTATCCTGAGTTCGGAGTTGGAAGGGAAAATTTCTATCTATTGCGGCTAAGTCAGTTTTAATTCAGTCAATTGCACAGTAAATTCCTATGTATCTCATGAGTGTTTTTAAATTCCCAAAGAATTTTCTTCATGAGTTGAATATGATTGTGGCAAAGTATTGGCGGGGCAATAGTATTGATCAAAGGAAGATTCATTGGAAAAATTGGGATTTCCTTTGTACTTCAAAGCTTGATGGAGGATTTGGGTTCTGAGATCTTGAGGCATTTAACCTTGCACTTCTTGCTAAATAGTGTTGGAGATTGTTGCAAAATGAAAGTTCACTTTGTTATAAGGTACTGTAGGCCAAGTATTTTTGCAATTCATCATTTCTTCAAGCAAATTTGGGTAGCAATCCGTCATTCCAATGGAGGAGTTTACTTGCTGGCAGAAAAGTATTAATGGAGGGCTCACAGTGGAGAATTGGATTAGGTATTATGGTTGATGTCTGGGAAGATAAGTGGCTAAATTCCCCAACTTTCAAGCCTCAACCATTGCCTAATATTATTCAACGTCTAATGAGAGTAACAAAATTGATTGATTTTGAAGAGCATAAGTGGAAAAATCAGCCGGCTTGAAGAACTATTTCAACCAAATGATGTTGATAAAGTATTATGTATGCCTCTGCCACTTACACCACAGCCAAATAAATTGATTTGGAATGCCTCATCTATTGGTGATTATAGTGTTAAGTCAGGATATTATGTAGCCCGAAAACTGCTTGGAAAGGATGAATTTTTGCATTACCATAGATCATCAACGTGGCAATTCCTTTGGAAGTCAAATGTTTTGCCTAAGATTAATTTTTTCAATTGGAGATTAATCCACAATATTCTCCCGGGGAAAACTAATTTACAACATAGTGGGTTGGATATAGATAATCAATGTGCAATTTGTGATGGTTGTGAGGATTCTTTGCTACATGTTTTCTTCAACTGTCAATTTAACCGAAAGGTTTGGTTGTTATCCTGCCCATGGATACTTGATTCCTTGCCTACTTGGTTGAATAGTGATGATTTTTGGCTACTCTTTATGTCAAAATCTCAAGAATTGGGGAAACTTGATCTGGTTCTCACCATTTTATGGCTGCTATGGTTTAATAGAAACAAATGCCAATTTGATTTACACTATTTACTTCCTACTGTTCTGTTACAGAAGGCTGCTTGCTTTGATTTGCCAGATTCTTCTTCTTCGGTTTCGCCTTGACATAACCAGAATTGGATGCCTCCATCACCCCCTTTATAAGGTTAAATACAGATGCTTCATTCAATTCAGCTACAGGCTGTGCAAAATTGGGAGTTGTCCTCCGTGACTCAAATGGAGCTGTAATTGGATCTGCTTTCAGAAAAATTGCTCATGTTTCTGATGTACTTCATTCTGAGATTTTAGCTCTTCATTTTGGTCTACAAATTGCCTTGAGATTTAATGTAGACTGCATTGAAGCCCATAGTGATTCCCTTATGGCAATAAATGAAATCAACAGAGGTGCAAGTTCAAACTAGTTTGGCCATTGTCTTCTCTAGGATATTATGCATTTAGCTTATTTATTTTCATCTTGTTCTTTTTCACATTGTAATTGTACTGTCAATGCTTTGGCTCATAGTATAGCGCAAATGCAACTTGGAAATAGCGCTATCAATGTTTTGGATTGGTGTTTTACCACCATCTGTTTCATTCTCTTCTTATTATCAATGAAGTATTACTTCTTTTCCTAAAAAAAAACAACAATGGGTTAATCCTTTAAATTTTAACTTATTTTAGTCTTCACTTTCAAGTTTTGTTTGAATTTTTTTTATGCAATAGATTGAAATTTTTTAGTGTTTTATTAGAATAATTTCTAGTTCATAGGTCAATCAAAGAGATCTAAAAAAATTAAGAGAAAAAAAATAAGAAGTGAATCAATCCTTTGTCACTTGTGAAAGCATTTTACTAGGGGGGAAAAGATAGGAATAATAAATACTAGAAACTAAAAGAGGGGTGAAGGTCATGGAAGAAGATCCAAATCTAAAAATGGAAAAGGAAAAATTTCAATCTATTGTAACGTATAATCGAAGTAAGTTTTTTTAAGAATATAATCGTAATCGATGTGATTAAATTTGTATGAAATTAGTTACATCAATTCTTGTAAAGCTATGTAATTTTTTTTAATTTTATTTAAGGGAATTTGAAGGGTTATCTAATTTGAAAACATGTTTATATAATTGTATAAATATCATCAATTCTTGTCTTTTCATTTTCTTAGATTTAATGGTTACCATATGTTTGTATGAGTATATATATATGTGAGACCCCGGCCCAATAATTGTTTTATGATTGATTTTGTGTGACTCTGGGCCTCATTAGCTTATCCGGCCAAATTAGGTGTTAGTTAGTCCTTTAACCTAGTTATAAATTAGAATTTTATCTCATTAGTTAAGGTTAGAATATTGGTTTCAAGGAGAAAACGTTCTGAGGTTTTAGGAGGCTACTTTCCAATGTTTTCATATCTCTTGGGTGATCTAAGGTTAGTTCTCTTGAGTTTCTTCCATTGTTGCATGTTAGGAAATGATTATGGATAAACTAGATTAAGATTTCCGGTCATTGGCAGCCGACCGGCGAGCCACCAACCATCCCATTGGCACCAAATGGTTCCTCTAGCCATGAGGAGTCCATAGTATTTGGAGTCACTCAATTTCGTTGAGTAGATTGAAAGTTATGATGATTTTAAGTTGATAAACCCTAGATCTAAACTGTGATCAGCAGCCTCACTTTCCTTGCCGGAATCTGGTAAACCGAAGGCTTTAGAGGCCAAACTTGTGATAAACGTGTAGTCGGAAGTATGATCTATTTATAGGTTCCAACCATACCTTCATAGGTGTTCTGTAGAGAGAGAATTGAAGTCCCAAAGTTGCTTGGCGGATGGGATAAATCTAGAATTTCTGAATTTGTTTGTAGGAGAAGATGAATTGTGTTTCTGCAAAGCCCACTCTCGGGTAGATTTTGTGATAGAGTGTAGTTCACCCCTAGATGATATGACAAAGATTTTTGCGAAAATTGTTTACTGAAATACTTAAGACTTTTCTGTATTTTTCCATAATTTTCCAAATTACAGAATATTTTCTATGATTTATTTTCTTATGAAAATGTATGAGGAGAGTGTAACCTATTTCTAAAGAATTAAATTCCGAAATTTTCACAGAAATTCTAATACCATAATATCTTGTTTATGATCCATTAAAATTGGTGTTTCACTCTCTGAAAATATTAAAGTGTATTTTCCTAATATTATCATGATTTATGAAAATTGTGGATATTATGGAAATTGGATTTTTGCAAAGGTTTTCAAAAGAATTTCAACAATTCCCTAAAGGTGTTTAGGATTGTGGGAGGGTAGATTGGTCATGCAACGTATACATATCGTATTGTGTTCGTTTCCAATGCATAATTAATATTGTTAGGCTCTTGATTGTGCATTGTTCGTTGTAAGATTTGTCTAGTGATTGTGTTTGCTGATCAAGTAAGTGACCAGACTATTCTAGTATTGTCTAAGATTATATGTACTATTATAATTATATGTGTTATCAATTGTTTTATGAATTGTTTTCCTATAAATGATTGGAAGTGTTTGTTGTTTTTAGAAGAGTATCGTTGTTTTCATTAAATCAGATCGAGTATGTAAACGTAAATGCTTTGGATTTGAAAAGGTTTTGAAAGTGATTTAGGAATATGAAAATGTGTTTTAATGTCCTTGGAAGGCTGTGCATAGTGGACCCGTACCTCAGCGGGTTAAATTGATGGTAAGAGTGGTGCTGTGCCTCAGGGGTTCAACTGTTTGGTAAGAGCGGACCCGTACCTCAGGGGGTTAAACTGAAGGTAAGAGTGGACTCGTGCCTCAGGGGGTTAACTGTTATCTAGACTCGAGATCTATACCGTTAACGGATGATTGTGATTGTAATTGTGATTGTGGTGCAGTCTGAAAAGAACTAAATGTTTATTGGGAATGAGAAATGAAGTGTATTGTTTTGAAGTGAAAATTGTTTTTGGTTTATCGTATATGTTTATATGAGAACTATGATTTGCTATTATAATATGTAAGGTTTTTCATGTACTTGATCCACCTAGTTAGATCTTTTTACTTACTGGGCTTTTTAGCTCATTATGTGGTTTATATGATTTTCAGGTGATGATGAATAAGCATTGGGGATTGCATTGGGGAGAGTGATCGTAGACGTTTTAGCTCCCGCAATAGACTTGGACTTTTGGAACTTAGTTAAATTTTTAATAATGTTTATTTAGTTTAAACTTGAAGATTTTTTTTAATGTTTGGATATCGAGAGTTAGTTTATTTTTGGACTTATTAGATTAAGTTGGAATAATAGCTAGCCTTACGCGCTCTTGGGGTTCGCCTCATGAGTGTGTGGTGTTGTTATGTTCCTTGAATTCTGGGCGTGACAATTTAGTGGTATCAGAGCCAGGTTAAGACCTGTTACGATACTACGTGGTGAGGGAGTGATGGGTAAAACAATATTGCAACTTGCATTGATGATTATTGTTTGATTTGCTTCGTTGTTACTTGTTATATGTTTGAAATGTTGATTGTTATTAGTGTATTGTAGTATGCCGCCTAAGAAAAAGATAGCAGCAACAACTGGTCGTTCTAATGGTATTGCAAAAAGGTTTGAGGAACATGAGGGGTCTGAGAATGAACCCTTGAGGGCTTGGATAAACCGAAGGGGTAACACTGAGATTAATCAGCCTAATGTGATGAACTTGATGCAACAACTGGTTGGGGTTGTGGATAGGCAGCAGAGGTTTCAAGAGAATCAGGCTGGGTATAGAAGTGGTTTGACAGATTTTGTTAAGCTCGCCCCACCCTTTGGTGGTAGCCCGATTGATCCATTAGATGCTGAGAAGTGGATCAAGGAGATTGAGAAGGCCTTTGCGGCCCAGGTTGTATTTGATGAACAGAAGATTCCATTTGCGTCATATCAGGGAGCTGCCAGTGATTGGTGGCAATATGTTGAAAACCTTTTGGCGAAACCAATTTCTTGGGATGTGTTCAAAAGGGAGTACTACAAGAAGTATTTCCCTAATAGTGTAAGACTTCATATGCAAGGGAAATTTTATTCCCTCCAGCAGGGTAGTCGAATGGTTTCCCTGGGAATGAGGTGGAGTTTAACCGACTGATGAGGTTTGCCCCTGACTCCTTTAAGAATGATGATGAGGCGAAGGCTTAATAGTTCCTTTTTGGGTTAAATTCTAAACTTCAGCATGAGGTGAAATCTATTGAGTTGACAACATATTCTGATGTGGTTAGCATGGCGAAGTTGTTGGAGGAAGGTCATGAGATGATTACAAACTCAGAGAACAAGAAGAGGCCATGGGAAGGGAACTCTACTGTCATAGTTGGAAATAATAATAAAAAACAACATACAACGCAAACTGGAGGTGATATCCAAGAGAAATGTTGGAAATGCAAAGGAAATCATGACACTAGGGATTTTCGATGGCTAAGTGGTTCTTCCCTTGTTTGTGGGGATAAGGGATATCGGGTTGCAGATTGTCCCCATTGTTGCAACGTCTGGGTCTGGGGTACGAACCCTGCCGCTTAACGACTTTGGGTGGAAATACTTGATTCTATAGGAGTCACCACTAATCTTTTTTAACCTAGGTGTGATTAGCCACCTATCCAATTGTTAAGTTTAATATTGATCTAAGCTTGGTGGAGGTAACACTAAACTTAAAAGAGTCTACTTAACCAGAGATTTTACGGTTCGGGGGTCGGGTACGCGTGGGGAAGGATTAGCACCCCACGACGCCCGTCAAAAGATGACACTATTGATTAACGTGTAGATTTCTATTAATGGTTGTTTCTATTCTTAATGCTTAAGTCTATTCATGCCAAATTTAAAGATTTTTAATGACTTTTAATAATGTTAACCCATTGTCTCACTATGGAGTGCTAACTTAATTACTCTGAATTAAGCCAATTTTACTTATTATCAATTTTACTTTTTAGCTTAATTACTCTGAATTAAACTTATCTTTTGATTACTCTTTCCTTTACTTTTTAGCTTAATTACTCTGAATTTAACTAATTACTGATTACTTTTTCTTTTACTTTTTAGCTTAATTACTCTGAATTAAACTAATTACTGATTACTGCTTCTTTTACTTTTTAGCTTAATTACTCTGACTTGAACTAATTACTGATTACTCCTTCTTTTACTTTTTAGCTTAGTTACTCTGACTTAGGCAAATTACTGATTACTCTTTCTTTTACTTTTTAGCTTAATTACTCTAACTTAAACAAATTACTGATTACTCTTTCTTTTACCTTTTAGCTTAATCATTCTGAATTAAACTAATTACTGATTACTCTTTCTTTTACTTTTTAGCTTAATTACTCTGAATTAAACTAATTATTGATTGCTCTTTCTTTTATTTTTTTGATTAATTACTCTGAATTAAACTAATTACTAGTTACTCCTTTTACTTTTTAGCTTAATTACTCTGACTTGAACTAATTATTGATTACTCTTTCTTTTATTTTTTAGCTTAATTACTCTGAATTAAACTAATTACTGATTACTCATTCTTTTAGTTTTTAGCTTAATTACTCTGACTTGAACTAATTACTGATTACTCCTTCTTTTACTTTTTAAGTTAGTTACTCTGACTTAGGCAAATTGCTGATTACTCTTTTTTTTTTTCACTTTTTAGCTTAATTACTCTGACTTGAACTAATTACTGATTACTCCTTTTAGTTTTTAGCTTAGTTACTCTGACTTAAGCAAATTACTGATTACTCTTTCTTTTACCTTTTAGCTTAATTGCTCTTTATTTCTTAATTTTTTTACTCAAATTTTAAAAAAATCTTTTTAATTTTTTACTCTGATTTAAAAAATAAAAAAAATTAAAATCTTTTTTTTCACAATTTTCCTTGAGCAAAATAAACAAAATACGAAGAAGAAAAATGAGAAACGAACAGACATTACAGAAAATCCTCTTGAAGATGGCATTGAGAAAGTTATAGTAGTCAAGATACAAAACACAAATCATTAAAAACAAATTAAACCAACAACAAAATATACATTGCCCCCTTTTCGGCTATCATACCTATTAAGCTACAACTCACTAAACACAAAATTAAACCAAACTTATACTTGTTCGTCTTCTTACACTGGTTTTCATAAGCATTCTTCAGACATTTCAAAATTTCTTGCAACTCTTTAACTTCAGCTATCAAAGCAAGAACTTCATCATGCAAATCAACGTTTTGACTTGTGCTTACTTCGCTTCTAGACATAGCAACTTCATCAACCAAATTAGGGTCTACAATATGACTTGATGATTTGCTTTTGTTCCTTATTTAAGAGTTTTTAGCCCTTAAATTGTCAATTGGCAAATCATATAAAGCGTGTTGGCTGTTTACGTTATCTGTTGATTTAGTAACTATAGTTTTGCTGTATTTGAAAGTGACATTATTTTTAAATTTATTTTCATGAGACTGGTTTTGGGTTATAATTGAAAATTATATTACAACTTTATGCTATATTTATTGATTTTTTTCTTAATGGTAGAGGCTGAAGAACTAAATGATGAAGGAAATGATGTTTATCCGGATCTAACAGAGCAAAGTGATAGACCAATAGGTAATCCAATTTTTTTTTTCTTTTTTTCTTTTCATGACGGCAGGCTTAGAGAAGCAGAAGACTTTATAAGGAACCTCTTTTATGTTTACATTTATAAAAGGATTGTTTGTTACTATAGCAAAGCATATAAAAGTCTTGACAATACTCAGCTTTTAAAACATGTTCTGAAATGCAATAAAAAGATGGTTGGATTGAGTATCATTCAATATGTACTATGATTAAGGACTTTTTGCATTATTTATGACAACACTCAATTCAAATTTTATAAACAAATTGTAAAGCTTTCCTTCATAACAACATTATAACAGTAAGTTGATTGATTAAGTTACAAGTTGTTGCCTTTATATGTTTAAAGTCACGACATAATAATGTTAAGGCAGAACATTACCTTGTATAAAGTGAGGTATTGGCCGGAAGTTAAACCATAAAATTTTACAAGGGGAAACAATCCTTAACATTTTATAGGTGCAGTTTTCTCTGATGTTTTAAATTAACAAGATCCTTGACTACATTTTTAAAACCAAGTAATCGAAATCTAACAGAATGTACAATAGCATGAAACACTTTAGTGTTGCGTTCCTTCCATACAAAATAGCAAAAAGCATTCCAGCCAGGCAAGTTTTAATATTCTGCCATGACTTTATGTCAAAAGTCGCAGCGAAAAGGAGTTAACTACTACTGTTTAATTTTTTTGCTACTACTACTACTGTTTAGTTATAAAAGCATTCCAGGGAAGTTTTAACTACTACAAAAGTAGTTACAAAACCCTTTGGCTACGAAAGTAGTTACAAAAGTCTTGGTTGGATGGAATGGAATGTCTATTCCCTCTCCATTTCTTCTTGTTTTTATGGTAAAAACAAAAAATGTAGAAGGCATAAATATTCCATTCTACACCCAACCAAGCTTGTTACATCTAGTAGTAAATAGGGGTAAAAATACCATGTATTATTAAGAATTTTTTCAATGGCTGCTCGATAATTTTTGGTGGTAACTTACCCACCTTTTTGATTTGGTTTTCAACATCCCACTGAGGGGATGGATATGTGTGTGCTTCCTCTTCTACCTTATCTACTTCCTCTTTTACTTTTATGTCTTCTTTTGTACGCATGCTAAGCGCCCTCCATAATATTGTAGCCGCTACCACTAAACCCAAATGACCATGATGTGAGCTTCTTTGTTCTGCAAGAAATTGACAACAATAAGAAAGAAGTTGTTAGTGTGATCCCCGTCTACACCTAAACTTCTAAAAACCTTTTGAACAAATTGTGATGTTTCTTTTCAATGAAACTTCTTTTCGGCTAATGTCGCACCGAATCGCTCCTCATCTAAGCACTCAAATCAGTCCATCGATTGAGGATTGCTATCCAAGTGAACAGGTAATTCAATTCTTAGATCTTTTGAAATTTAGATTAGTATTATTGGATTCAGTTTCAGTTTTATCTAATTTTGCTTATACTCTCTTTCTTCAAGATTGAACAATTTCTGGGTGAATTCTCTGTTTAATCTATGCATATGCTCTGCCATGAATGTTGAGTATCATTCGCTTTATTTTCCTTGGTATTTTCCATAGTATTTTCCTTGACACCAAACAAGTTGAGTACTCATCAGTCATCATATTTCCATTTCAGTTCTTTGGTTAGGATTAAAGAAGCTCATCATCACATGTTCAAGTGAATAAATTATAAAGTATGGTAAATAACAATTATAACAGATTGGTTAATCATTTATATCTACATTTCTAAAGGAAGTCAATGTCTTGCAAGAACTATAAGCAGATAGAGAGCATTTCTCTAATTTCTACAATGTTAAAAGGAAATCAATTAAGTATTAGAGTTTTTAGGGTTAAGGGTCAGGGATTATAGTCTAATTTCTACAATGTTAAAAGGAAAAAGCAATAGTTAGCAAGTGAGAAGAAGAAGATGATAAGAAATAGAAAACTGAAGAATGCAAGTCATGGTGGAAGGTGGAGAATAGGAAGCTGCATTATTTTCGGATTAGGGGAAGAGAAAAGATCTCTTGAAGGAAATACCTAAAATGCAAGGAAGGAGGGAAACCTACCCACATGATCGGTGCTGAAAAGAGCAACGAAAGATTTGTTTTCGACTAAATGGGTGGATGATTTGATCTCTTGAACAATGTTGTCTCAGTGGGTGGATGATCAAGAATCCCCTGTCGTCTCCTCTCCTCTTCCACAAAATGGGTTAGGCAGAATGGTTGAGGCTGGGGTTTTTCTTGCATTTATTAAAAAATTAAGTGTTTTGAGTAGATTAGTTAGGATTGACATGAAACATTAACTGTTTAAGTAAATTAGATAGGATTTGACATGAAACAACTTAATTTAACAGTAATATACTTTCTCCATCCCGAAATAGATGTCTTTTTTTTGTCAACTAACACCAATATTTGACCACTATTTTATAAAAAATATATAAAGCAAAATAAATTTTAAAAATAATACTTATAAACTTTCAATTGTAAACTTTTCAACACATATTTTTTTAAAATTAAATTTTACATATTTTTTTAATAATTAATGATCAAACACTGAGGTTGGTTGACCAAGAGTGGACATCTAATTAGGGACAGAGGGAGTAGTTAATTATTTAATTTAAAATAAAATAAACATAATAATTAAAACCACCCCTTAGAAATACCCATAAAACCAAAGTTAACCAAGTTCAGGCAATAAGGCTTCAAATTGCTACTGTGTTGCACTATTTGATTGGGCCAAAAATGTCTTTGCATTGGTCATTCAGACCAATAGTTGCTCGCCACGTCATTTCCCTGCCCTCCGTGCCCTCCTTTCTTTCCCGCCTTCTCCTGTTCCCTTATTTCCCTTTTCGTTATGATTTTGTTATTTATATGAAAAACTTTATATGATTTTGTTATTTGTTAGGGTATCAAACATGACCCAAATCTCAAACATGACCCAAATCACACACATGACCCAAAATAAAACAAGTTAAAAACACATGTTAGGGTCTTAATATTTTGAGTACATTAGTTTTCAGCCCTTAATTTGGAACTTGCTTTAACATCAATTGTATGTATGGAGAGGGTAATTCTCCATGATCCAGGTATGTGCAGTGGTTGTCGTCTACAATTCCCTAAACCGCTTTAGAGAGACAAAAATTGGCTAGTCGAATTACACAGGAAACATGATGAGCATGGTCGTCATAAAAATTTGGGAGGATCGGGAAAAGACTAGCCCAAAAAACATCACAAGTATATCAAAGTCTGAAATCGTGATGAGCTCCATTTGTATATAGAAGGTTTGTATTTATTACAAAAATTTAACTTCTGCAAAAAATCTTTTGACCAATTGCATTGCTAAAATGGAAAGTGTTTTACGTTATTTGTTGATTTAATAACTATAGTTTTGTTTTCTTTGAAAGTGACATTATTTTTTAAATTTATTTTCATGAGACTGGTTTTGAGTTATAGTTGGAAATTATATATCATGATTTAGTAAATATATGTTGGAATGTCCATGGTTGTAGAGATGGTTGCAGCTCTTGAAAATGAACAACCGATAAAAGAGCCGCAGCAGGAGCAGCATCTGGCGCTGGAGCTGCAGGAGGGGCAGGAGGAGCAGGAGCAGCCTAGGAATCTTGTGAGTGGTTAGTATTTTCTACAACCTTATATGCACATATACATTAAGCATCCAAGGACCCAATTAGTATGATCAGTTTCTGCTAATCTGACTTCTCCTTCTTCCTTTTGACATTCATTGCTTTTACTAGGTTCTAGCCCGCGCGCGCTTCGCTGCGCGGAGTCAAGTTCTGGACTTATTGCAAAATTGATATAAAGAAAATGTAGGCAAGCATGAAATGTAAACCATTTAACATCATAATTGGTGTTTGCTTAATAGACTAAGCTACATAAAATACAATTATAAATACAATGATTCAAACATTAACAAACATAACAATTGTCTTTTATTCAAACTGATAAATATGAGAGTTTTTAGTCTTGGGATAAAAGGCTGATTTGTCCTCCAACAATTGTAGCATCCTTGTAACTCAAATTGATCAGATTTGTTAAGTATATTCAGTACCTAACTTTTCGAACGAACCTATTAGTTATAACCTGTAATCATCACAATGGCAAATTCATTGAATCTTTACATCTTGGATTGAGAGAGAACTCCTGGAGATAGCCAACAACCTATAATATCAAAATAGCTTATTCATTATTTGAAAGAACCATCAAGTTTAACCTCATTAGATTTTTAGTTGTTGTGAAGTTTCTAAACTGAACTTTTAAAAACTCTAATAAAAAGGAAAAAAATTGATGGTAGAAGTCAACATTTAAAGATTCGCTTGGAAAAAGCTATAAATACCAAGTTCTAAGAACATAAATTTGACAACTTACATAAATATGAAGGTGATGATGTTGATCTTGGTCAGTGGCTTTCATGTTTACTCACCTGCACCATGTATAATTACTATCATAATCTAATAAAAAGTGTCTTTAAGAGAATATGATACATTATATAGATGCCTACAAAACACCAGTTTCAAGACTTTGAACTTTGAATTGGAAATAAAATCGATAGACAACAAAAAAGGGGTTAAACTTTGAATTGATGAAAGTGCTGGAAACAAAAATAGGAGTATAAAAATAAGGCTTACAGATCATGCTTTTGATCGGTGATGATGGGTGATTCTCTAGCGTTTTCTTCTTTCTCCCCATTTCAAGTCTCATGTTTGTGTGCCTTACAATAAAGGAAAGGTAGATGAAAGAAAACTGAAAATAAACATGCAACAAAATGGATTACAGAGAAATTAACCAAAAAAAAAGCAAAAGACACAGGCGTGCTAACCTGAAATTTTCGGTATTTAAAGAGAAGATCAAAATATAGGACCAAAACCCATTCAGAATCATAATGAAACTGGTAATAAAAGAGAAAATCAGGAAGAGGAAAATTCGAAGAGGAAAAAGAGGAAAGAACCAGGGAAATAAGAGAGAGAAAGAAGATTTCAGAAGAAGGGACATGAGGGAGAAGACAGAAAAGAGTTAAGGGGCAAGTGGGGAGAACAAAGAAAGGAGAAAGTGGAGTCAAATAAACAGAAAATTGGGACACGCGTGTGTCTGGGATGGCTGAAGGGTACCAGTTGAAAGAATGACGTGGCTTAATAACAACCATGTTAACTACTCTAAAAACGTAATTGGAACTCACAAATTGTATTTTTTTATAATGTCCCATAGTGCCACATTTAATGTTTGAAATATCCTTGTACTGCAATTCTTGAACCAATCGGCCAATTTTAATTCTGTTAATCAATGACTTGTCTTTCGGTACCAAAACACATATGCTAGCAAACCAACCTCTAGTGCCATGGTCAGTATGAAAATCCAGTTTCTGCAGAGTACCTATCAATGCACCAACCTTAGCTAACACCTCTATATCATAATATTCAATGGGCAAACTAGGGAGATATATATTACCTAACATAAGACAAATCATATAAAGTGTGTTGCCTGTTTTCGTTATCTGTTGATTTACTAACTATAGTTTTGTTGTCTTTGAAAGTGACATTATATTTTAAATTTATTTTCATGAGACGGGTTTTGGGTTATAATTGAAAATTATATTATAACATTATTCTATATTTATTGATTTTTTTCTTAATGGTAGGGGCTGAAGAACTAAATGATGAAGGAAATGATGTTTATCCGGATCTAATAGAGCAAAATGATAGACCAACAGGTAATCCGAATTTTTTTCCTTTTTTCTTTTCCCCTCAATAATGATTATTTTCTTAATTCGTTAACCAATCTTAAAAGGAATTAAATAATGATATCATAAGTCTTAAAAGCAATCACATAAATACTACCTTAGCAAGAAATGTGATTCAATGTTGTGCATCCAGCTTCTTGAATTAGTTCATCATTATATAACTTCATCTAATTGTAAGATCTAAATAATGACTTAGTAACTATAGTTTATTTATCTAAATAAATAATGATTTTTATTCTCATTTAATTTTGTGTAGATAACATTGATGAGGAGCTACCCAAGACAGTATTCCAGAAATAGTTAAATTGATAACTAAACAGCAGGATTGAATTTTAGTGCAATAAACAATTATTGATTTTTATTCTCAAAAGGTATAACTTCATTTGATTGTAAGATCTAAATAATGATTAAGTAACTATAGTTTATTTATCTAAATGAATAATGATTTTTATGCTCATTTAATTTTATGAAGATAACATTGATGTGGTGTTGTCGGAACGGGGGCCAAATGATGAGCTACCCCACGAAAGTATTTTGGAAGCAGGTAAATTGATTTTTTTTCCTTCTACTTTTTTTTTAAACTAAACAGCAAGATCGTATTTTATTTATGCAATAAACAATTATTGTTTTTTATTCTCAGAAGCTATAACTTCATCTGATTGTAAGATCTAAATAATGATTTTTACTCTCATTTAATTCTGTGTAGATAACTTTCATGAGGTGTTGTCGTAGTGGCAGCCAAATGATGAGCTACCCAGGAGAATAATCCGGAAACTTGTAAATTGATTATTTTTCTTTTTTCTTTTTTTTTCAAACTAAACAGCAGAATCATATTTTATTTATGCAATAAACAATTATTGATTTTTATTCTCAAAAGGCATAACTTCATTTGATTGTAAGATCTAAATAATGGCTTAGTAACTATAGTTTAGTAACTTCATCTGATTGTAGAATTTCTTTATTATTGCAAGTTAAATATGGCTGCAGTTTTTGCTATCTCTTTCTGTTTGGTCCTGACATGAATTTTCCTTTGTGCTTTGTATTATAAATGTTTTAAGGTCCATGATTGTAGAAGTGGTTGTAGCAGCTCCTGAGTCACAACCACATGTAGCACCTCTTCCACAGCGCAAACATGCGGGACGGCCAACTGGAAGCATTTCGCTACTTGGTATAGATATGAAAAATACATTCCTCATCCGCAGAAGAGCTGACCTACACAGAATGAGGACACAGACACAGCCCATTGGACACCATACAAGAGGTCAACTAAAGAGAATGAAAAATGACATAAGTAATCATTTTATACAGTTCACTCTTATTATTTTTTTTTATCTTTCATGCCTTGTAATAACACTGTTGTTTCTTTTGAATATTTAGGAGTGTGCTACTCTTGGCAGGTAAAGACGTTGCAACTATAAATATGGGAAATGTAATTTGGTTTTTTTATCTATGTAAACATGAGATTTGTATTTTTCTCACAACTTTATCCTTTTTTTTGGAAGTGGGTACCGAACTTTAAACATTTACAGTTTCTCAAATATGTTTCAATGGACAAAAGAACGATGTTGGAAAAAAAGGTATTGAATTTTTTTTGGTACTGGGTATCCGAACTTTATACATTTAAAGTTTCCCAATATGTTTCCATGGATAAAAAGTGATGTTGGAGAAAAAGGTACTAAACTTTATTTTTTATTTTTTTTTACTGGGTACTGAACTTTATCCATTTAAAGTTTCCCAAATATGTTTCTATGCAAAAAAAAGTGCAACATCCTAATATGAGTTAATGTTTTGTGGCTGGGGATATTAGCTACAAGAGAATGACCACAATAAGAGATTACCAACATCCCAATACCACGACAAGGTGTGAATATGTCTGTCCTGCAAAAGAATGACGACAATAAGAGTTACTACATTTGATGATTGGTTGGGGATATTGGCTGATCTTAAGTATTATAGTATTACATTAGGGTTAAGGGTCAGGGATTTAGGCTTACATTAGGGTCGTGTCCTTATATCGAACTCAGCGGATTACCCTAATCCTTTTGGCTGTAACTTTAACAATGAAAAGTCACGGCAATATATTTTTAGGCCAGGAATTTGACAATTGAAAGTCAAGGCAAATTTTATCCTTGTCCATTTTTTGCTGTGACTTTAACAATGGAAAGTCTAGGCAAAAGTTTACTAAAAATTACTTTGGAGTGACCTCAACCCAACAAAACTTATGAAAGCTTTGTGGTGCCTGTGGCTTTCTTTTTGCTTCTTTTTTAGCAACTCTGATGGGTCTTTTGATGACTTGAGGAAGTTAGGAGACTGTGCTCGTGCTCTGGAAGATGGGGATTTGACACTTGCCCATGCATACGCGGAGAGCATCTGGACCCTTGCACCTAACGAGACAGAGACATTTAAAGATAGATTGGTGAAATACTACGTTGAAGCTCTAGTGGTCCGAGCTTATGGCCTCCATCCATGCATTCCGTATTTCAATTTAAAGGCTAGCCATCTTTCTTCTTGGTTCCAGTAAGTAACATACCCACTCAGGGGATGGATATGACTAGGCCTCGTCATCTCTAAGCTTCCTCTGAAGCAGCCTCCAAACCACTAAACTCTATGACACCAACAAAACCACGACAAGGATGTGAAGATGTTTGTCCTGCAAGAGAATGACCACAATAAGAGATTACTACATTTGATGATTGGTTGGGGATATTGGCTGATATTAAGTATTAATTATAGTATTACATTAGGGTTAAGGGTCAAAAAAATAAAAACAAAAACATGTTTGTTTAGCTACTTTTTTTTTTTAACTATTGGATTCTATGCCTTTTGTAACATGTAGCTACATATTTAAGGGGCTATATTGTTTTTTACAAATTAATCGTTCACTCCAGTCCATCTTATTAGCAAATATGTGTTGATATATCTATTAATTACAAAAAGCATGGTAACATTACGTAAGGCACTTATCAGTCCCTTCATGATGTTTGGTCCTTTCAATAATATATGTAATATTAGTGTCACGCCCCGAACCCGCAGGCCCGAAACACGACAACGCCACACACTCAAGAAGTGAAACTCATGAGCATGTAAGGCCAACAAACAATCCAATAAGTTCAAAAGTCTAAAATCTTTAAAACCTCTTAAACCAAGATTGATCTTACAATCCCAATAATAAATGATAAACAATAGTGGAAGCGGTTCAATAACATAAATAAAATTCAAAGTTTAATTTATTCATCCTAGCGTACTCTCCCAAATGCACCCCAATGCTCAATCGTCATCACCTGAAATAAAATAACCACATAATGAGCTAAAGAGCCCAGTAAGTAACAAAACCTAACTAGCTAGATCAAGCATTTAAAACCATTTTCTTAAAAATCACAATCTTTAGTAAACAATAATTTACAACCAATTTCTCAATCACGATCAACAATTAAAAACATTTCAATAGAGTTCTTTTCGGGCTGCCACGATACACGATATCACGATACACAATGTTTCAACCGTACGGTAATAGATTCCGGAACCACCATCAGTTTAACCCCCTGAGGCACGGGTCCACTATGCAGCCAGCAGAGTCCCCAAAACCAATTTTCACAATCTCAAATTAATTTCACAATACCACAATTCCAAATCATTTTACCTTTCATACTTGACCCATTTTACGAAACCATTTCAATAGTTCAAAAACAATAAACCATCAATTATGGCAAAACTAATATAAAACGATTTAAATCCAATCATTTTGAAAATAATCAGAAAGGTTCGGAAACTTACCTGATTAGCAAGACAATTACAGCACAAAATCCACAGCAAGATAATAACAATCACAATCTAGCAATGTTATAACTATCCGTTAGAAACGACAAATATCCACAACAATTATGCAGATTCGATCTACCCTTCAACCAATCCTACACAACATTGGGGGACCGCTGAAAATTCCTTTTCAAAATATTTAGAAAACACATACACGAAATTTTGCACATTTAACCCACTTTTACTATCTAAAATAATCATTGAAAATATGTTTCGAAATTTCACGAGAGTAGAACTCCATTCTAAAACCATAAAAATAACACTGATATTAATATATAATTTTCCCCAAAATTTCTGAATCTAATTTTTTAAAATTAAGTCACACTCTTTCATACATTTTTCGAAAAAGGATAATTTATATGAAATAATTTGTAATCTAAAAAATTATATAAAAATTCAAGAAAATCAGAAATACTTGTTGATCAAATCCCCAAATTTCACTTCAAAATGATTTAGGGGTGAACTACACTCTCCGATTCAATTTCTAGCCGGGAGTGGGTATCGCCAGTTACTGTTCATCTTCCTCATGAACAAATCTGAAAATTCCAGATTTTTCCCATCGACGAAGCAACTTTGAAGCTTCGGTTCTCTCACCTCAAAACACCTATGGAGGTCTAAATGGTACCTATGGAAAGAGCTTACGTCATACTACAATTCCCCCATAAGTTTGGCCTCTAAAGGCCTCCGGTTTGCCGGATTCCGGCAAGAAAAGTAGACCCACCGATCGCAATTTTCAACTTAGGGTTCTTAACTTAAAATCGTCATAACTTTTGATTTACCCAACCAAATTGAGTGATTCCAAGTTCTATGAACTCCTAATGATTAAAGGAATCTATCGATAACAATTTGATGGCCGCAGGCTCGCTGGTCGGCAACCGGTGGCCGGAACACTCTTTCTTTCAAACCAAAACCCTCCCTAATGAATGCTTACAAGGTGAAAACGTTAAGAAGTTGTTTAAACTAACTTCTTAGCACGAAAAGATGATGAAAAAGTGATGAAATTAGCCTTCAAAACTCTCTAGTCGTTCTCCTTCTTCTCCCAATTTGTCTAACCCTACTTTTGAAAAGAAAGTGTATACATTATTAAACCAACTTTGCTAATCACTTAGTGGGTTTTTAGCCCATAAGTTAAGATATATTTGGGCCCAATTAATAATATATAGACCTCTTGGGCTGGGGTCTCACATCCTTCCCCCTAAAGAGAAGTTAAGTCCTCTAAACTTTACGTACCATTGATTTCAAATAGTTCTGGATATTTTTCGTTGATCTCCGATTCTAGTTCCAAGGTAGCCTCTCTCTCCGAGTGGTTACGGCATTGTACTTTCACATATGGAATGGTTCGCCTTCTCAGAACTTGCTCCTTACGATTAACTATCTTAATTGGTTGTTCATCGTAAGATAAGTCCTCCCTAAGTGGTAAAGGTGCCAATTCAATCACATGGTTAAGATCAGGAGTAAACTTTCTCAACATCGACACATGAAATACATTATGCACCCCAGACAATGATGGAGGCAAAGCTAGCCGGTAGGCTACTTCTCCAACCTTCTCCAAGATCCCAAAAGGGCCAATAAACCTAGGGCTTAACTTCCCTCGTACTCAAAATCTCATCACTCCCTTGGTTGGTGAAACTTTCAAGAATATGCGATCTCCCACATCAAACTCTAATGTCCTTCGTCTATTATCCGCATAACTCTTTTGTCGACTCTGAGCAGTTCGGAGACGTTCTCTGATCAATTGAATCTTTTCAACTGTTCTGGACCTAAAAGCTTTCTTTCGCCTACTTCATCCTAACATACTAGCGATCTATACTTCCTCCCATACAAAGCTTCATATGGAGCCATCTGGATACTTGCTTGATAACTATTGTTATAAGCAAACTCCACTAAAGGTAAGTGGTCATCCCTTTATCTTTGAGAATCTGAATGGTTCTCTTTGATTGCCCATCGGTTTGGGGATGAAAAGCAGTGCTAAAGTTTAACTTCGTACCTAAGGCCTTATGAAGACTTCCCCAAAACTCAGCCACAAATCTCGAATCGCGATCAGAAATAATGGACACAGGCACCCCATGCAACCTAACAATCTCTCGAACATACAAAGAAGCTAACTTCTCCAATCAATAACCAACTTTCAAAGCTATGAAGTCAGCAGACTTTGTTAATCTATCAACAATCACCCATACTGACTTATGGCCTCGAAGTGATCTGGGTAACCCAGAAACAAAATCCTTCGTGATGTGGTCCCATGATTGAGCCAAAAACAACCCTATTTTTATAGCTATTTTACTATGTTTTTAGACCCATTTATGCTTAATTATATGCTATTTTATTAATATTTGTGTTTTTAGTCTTTAAGTGATGTGAAATTAATAATTTGTTATTTTTCACTATCTTTGTAGCTATTTTGATGACTTTTTACACAGATTTGAGCAAAGCAATTTTGAGCATAGATTTGGAGATTCGAAGTTCGTGTTTGAAGACCATTTGAAGATAATTTGAAGACTTGAAGACCATTGAAGATTTATTTCAAGAGGAAGAATTGAAGAATTGGAGTTTTAATTGAAGACAAGTTATGAAGAAGCCCTCAAGCTTTGGTATTTATGGATAATTTATATGGGAAAATACTCAACCCATATAAAATATTAATTGGAATTAAAATCCCAATTAATGACTCCTAAATCCAAGGAAATACCAAAATCCCGTAGATTCCCGATTCTAGTCCTAACAGGATTAGGATTCAGGAGCAGTTTTGGTAGAAAATTCTTAACTTTCTGCTCAGAGCTCCGTTTGAAGCCCATGAGTACTCGTTGGAAAGCTATCTCCGAGATCTACAACTTTCCTTTGAAGTCCAAGACCCAGTTCTGCCGTTTTCAAGCCCGAAAATGCCGTTGAAGTTTCTGCACGAATTCAACAAAATTTCAGGATCCTATTTTAACTTGGATTCTACTCTAGGATGACTTTTAATCTAACTTGGACTCCAAGTTAGACCCTAAATCGTCCTAGACTCCTTTCCAAGTTAGGATTGGAATTCCTAGGGTTATTTCCACTATAAATAGCCACCTCCTGTAACACAAATCACATACCTTCACACATATAATTTTCTCTTCTTATTTTTCTCTTCTAGTTCTAGTGCGCCACCCTCTCTTTGCATAGAGAGGGGCGACAACCCTAGGTTATTCAAGAGGAGATTTCGCCCCCTTCAAGTTTTGTAAGTTTTCTTGAGCCTCTCATGGATTTTCTAAATTCTTAATACTTCTGATCCTTTGGTGAATTCAATCAATTAACATGGTGAGATTTCTGTTCTTATAATTTGGTATTTTATTCTTGATAGATAGCATGTTAAACTCTGTTATAATTCTACAATCTTGATTTTTATTGATTTGTTCCGGCCGGTAAAGAGGTAATTTGAGAGATTGTTGGCTAGATCCAAACAACAAGGCTTGCACATGAGTTTGATCGTATGTAGCAAATTAGCTGCGCTTGACGGCGGGTTAATTGGGTTTGCATGCCAGTGATCAGATTTATCTGGTTGTTGTATGGTTTTATTTATTAAGCATGTGTGAAAGAACTAATAAAAGTTGATCTTAATGCTTTGAATCCTAGCAAATCTTTAAGGCTTGACGGCTAATTGATTAGTTAGGAGGAGAAAGGGGTAATTTAAGACTTGACGGCTAATCTTATCTAAATAGCATGTTAGGGTTTTCCCTAGACCAGTTATCATCTTGAATTTAATATTGAATTTATCTTTTAAATCAAGGACCCATAATTAATTTGGTTGTTTTCTACCACTGGTGAAGAAGTATATCCTTAATTATTGTTTTCTTTCTTATCTGCTATAGACTTAGATTTAATTTACTTTGCTTTGTTTTCTAGTTTCATTGTTTTCTGTTTAATTGCTTTTTGTCAACCTCTGTTTTCTGTATTTTGTTTTGAGAGATTTTAAGGACTAAATCTTCGGATAAAACCTACACCCTTCTCTGTGGGATCGACCCCTACTTGCCCTATCTACTTAGTTAGGAGTTTGTTGGGATTTTATTTTTATGGTTGCTGACGACCGATTATAAATTTTGGCGCCGTTGCCGGGGAAGGGAACTTTTCTGGTTTTTGCCAGGGGAAGGAAAATAGACTAATCTGAAGACGAATCCCGCGAATTTTCTCTTTGTTTCTATGTGTCTGCGTTTTTAATCTAAAAATAAATGTCTTTATTTTTTCTTTTTCTCTGCGTTTTATTCAAAAAAAAATATATTTTTCTTTGCGTCTTTAATTTGAAAAAAAAAAATTTTTGTTGTTTGTTTTGCGTCAAGAAAAAAAAAGAGAGTTTTTGCGTCTTAAATTTTTTTTTTGTTTTGTGTTTTTTGCGTTTTTCTAAAAAAAAAAGTTTTTGCGTTTTTATTAAAAAAAAATTATTTTCTTGTTATGCGTTTAAAAAAAAAAAATTCCTTTATTTTTCTGCTTTTAATTTTTGTTTAAGAACGGTTACTACTAATTTTTCTTTGAGTTTTTGTTTTTCTAGAAGAAGATCCAATGGAGCAATCACGTTCGATAAGGGAGTTGAATTCCAATTGTAAAGTGCCATCCCTCTGCATTGATTATCCTCCAATGGATATGTCCTACGAACTGAAGCCAGGAGTGATCCGCATGTTGCCAATTTTCCTTGGAGAACACTATGAGAATCCTCATGAACACCTGCGAAGTTTCTTTATCAAGTGTGCTGCAATCACCGGGATGCCTGAAGAACAAGCAAAGCTTCGAACTTTTCCAATCACTCTCGAAGGAAAAGCAAGAAGCTGGTTTCTAAGTCTGCCACCAAAATCCATAACCACATGGAAGGAATTGGAGACAACATTCTTGAACAAATATTTTCCAGAAGCCAAGCGAGCTGACGTACGGAGGAGAATCACAACCTGCCAATAACAACCTGAAGAAAAGTGGCACCAATACTGGGAGAGATAGAACGAGATCTGCGCAAGCTGCCCCTATCACAACTTGAGTGAAGCGTTTCTGATTCAGAATTTTTACGATGGACTCACCTATGAAGATATGACCTATGTTGATGCTGCAAGTGGAGGGAGTTTTACACTCAAAACCCCTGAAGAAGCAAGAAAGCTGCTCAACACCATGACTGAGAACATCTACCAATTTTCCACAAAGAAAGATTCTTCATCAAAAGGATCAGAATCGGATTTGGAAATGAGGGAATTCATGAATTACACTAACAATGCCATATCCTCATTGACTACTAATTTTGGGAATTTATTTAAGATGTTTGCCGAATTCATGACTTGGCATACTCAAAAGATGGAATTGCCTGATGTTCCATCTCCACCTTCAGTGGCACCACCTCCTGTACCTGCTTTCTCTGCTGAACCACCACAAGTTGTTGTACCTGATGAGCAAGAGAAGATTACTTTCAGAACTATGGAGGAGAGACATCGCAAAGCAACAATCGATTTCCTCACCAAAGGAAAAGACAGATTCAAGGGAATGAAGAAGATGGAGACTATTTACGGTCCACCACCGTTTCCTCAAAGGTTTGCGCCGCAAAGAAAGACATGCAGTGAAGAAAGCCAAGATGATTCACTTCAAAAGAAGGAAAAGGTAAACATCCCTTTGATTGCTTCAATTAAAGAAGTTTCCAAAGAAGAGATCGAGGCAACATCATCATGGAAGGAACCTGAACCATGCAAAGTCTACATCCCTGCTCTACCAACGGAGGATTCCAAGATTGCACAAGACGAATCAGAAGCACTGAAAGAAGAAATCGAGATGAACATCCCTCCACCTTCTCCTCCAAGCCGTGCCAAGCCAGAAGATGAGCCACCAGACGATGAACAACTTGGACACCTAGAGCTGAACGAAACAAAGATCAAATATGAGGAATGGATCACCTATGGATCAATTCTTTCTAGAGGATAAGAAGATTTGCCAACACGAGGACACTTTCCAAAGGCGAGACGAGAACAATGCTAATCAAGAATGCCTGAAGCATCCATTGCATCAACCTCTCACAGCAACAAAGATGGCATTGTCATTCCTAGCTATTCATGGAGTCGCCCTCAGCAAAATTGGTGATTTCTTTCCTTATCTCCTCTTTTTACCTTCATATTTTTGTGCTCATATTCTTCCAATCTCATCATATTTACTTTATGCTTTGAAGTGGTATGATCCACCCTAACAAAGGGAGATGAAG
>AWUE01012000.1:0-10455 GCA_001974825.2 Corchorus olitorius | reverse complement strand
GATTTTTTTTTTATCTATGTGATGGTTAATCTGTGTGTATGTGAAGTAGTGTAGAGAGAACAAAATGGAGAGGGAGGGTAGAATGTGAGGTTTCTGGTGGGTGTTTGATGGGAGAGGAGATTGAGAGAGCTGTGGTCAGAGTTCGATGGGAGAGTATTTTTTCTTGTATGTGATTGAGAGGCTGAATGGTGTCTGTTTTCGATTGAAGAAAAGAGAAAAAAGAGGTGGAGTGTTGAGAGTGTGGTGAGGAGAGATGAGAGTTCACTGAATTTTTTCCTGTGTGCCGAGAGCTTTTTTAATGGGAGAGGATCATCCTGTTTTTGGGGAGGGAGGGTCAGCCAAATCGTCTGTGAAAGTGTGAGGTGGAAGAGAGACTTTGTTGGTGAGATTTCAGCGTGTATTATTTCTTCCTATCCCTTCCTTTACTCTAACCGTTTTTGTTTATTTGTAAGCAGGTGAGGAAGATGAGGTTGGACGAATGATGCCTTGGCAACAAGGTGAGCTGGCATTTCGTTACTTCTCCCAGGTAAAACTTTCCCTATAACTGAATGAAAAATCTGTTTGATGAAGTGGGCTGAATTTGAGCTGCCTCTGTTTGCTTGCCAATTTGAGCCTATACTCTGCTTTGTGACTATAAAATAAAAAGAATGCCAATGTTGCTAACTATATGCTAAAAAAGATGTCTGATGAATACTGCTGAAATGAGTGACATTGTATGCCTGCTTGCTAAAAAGAAGGTAATGAAATAAATGAATCGTAGCTGTTGGAATGCTTTGTGGCTTTGCCATTTGATTCTTTTTACTGATGCTGACTTCTCTTGAAATGTACACTGCTTGCTTGCGAATTCTCTTGCTGTTGTGAGTTGAATTGGACTTAGATCACTTGTGCCTAGTGTGCTTGAATTGAAAGTGCAATTGCTTGATGACTGCTGCATGAGTGAACTTACTTTCTTACTTATGTTTTATGACTGAATTGGAGAATAGCAATGCTGCTGAGTGTATTTTGCTGTTTCTGGTTCTTATATTCTTTTTATTGCAAAAGCCTCAAGTAAAATTACTACTGCCATGAAAATGTAATTGAATGCAATCTGAAAACCATCATACATGTTGACTTTAACTGTTCTAAATGCGTTCACATGCTGATGTTGCTGTTTGTTGACACGTGAAACTATTTGAGCAAATTTCTCCTCTCTCCATGTAAGCTCCATTCTCAGAAAGAGCAATAAGCTTGAATCCATAATTCTTTTTTTCATCGAATACTTGCTGATTCAGAGTCTCTTGGTGCCAGGGCTGATCTTGTCACTCAAACGGATTTACTCCATTGGATTGATTGTCTAGTAACCACGGTACACGTGCCTCGGCAAAGTTTGAATCGAGAAACCGAGAGCTAGGAAGCTTAGCTCTCAAAGCTAAAGGCAAGAAGAACATGGTAGGGATAAGGAATTGGGGTCAAAAGAAAAATAAGTGACCAAGTTTAAACTAGGAAGGAGAAAAATGAATGCAAGACCCACTTGTAATCCTGTCCATTTTCTGTAAATGACTATGTTACTATACTATGCAATCGAATCTATTTTTGTAAAGTGAAAATGTAAATGACTATGGAAAAATGCAAATGTTTTGTACTTGATAAACTGTAAAGTGTAAATGGAACCTTTTTTTTCTTTTTGATCTTGGAAGTGGCAATAAAGAAACAAAGTTCCCATTATGCACTCCCTATTATTAGTGAAATGATTTAATGTCCTATGTATGCCATGCAAAGAAATATCTAACTAATAACTAGTACAAATCAAGTTGAGCAATTTCTCTAAAATGACTTCACCCTGAAATGAAATGAAAGGACTCTAAAATGACTTCATATGCTAAAGAAAAAGGCTAATGTGATAATAAGACATGAGAATGTGACTTAATCAAAAGTAAACGAAAATACCATGCAACTTACGGTGAACGAAATAGAGACAAAATATATTTTTTTCGGGTTTTGATTTTGAAATGTAAAAGAAACATGTTAAACATTAAAGAAACTCCTGATATCCCACTAAAATGCCCAAAATGACCAAAACGCCCCTGAGTATGCAAATGACCAAAATGCCCTTAATGTAAAAAAATGACCAAAATGCCCTTGGGTCACCCTGATGCCAAATAAGAAACAAATCGATTTAAATTAAAGGATACAAGACAAAAATGGGTGTCTACACCAGGGAAGTTGAGAAACAGCAAACAAGTCTTCAAAGGGCAGTGCTTCACTGATTACAGTCTTTTCTCCCTTACCTTCAATTCTACTTAGATGATCAGCTACATGGTTCTCTGCTCCCTTCTTATCCTTGATTTCGATATCAAATTCTTGAAATAACAAAAGCCATCGCATAAGCCTAGCTTTTGCTTCTTTCTTTGACATTAGATATCTCAATGCAGCATGATCGGAGTAGATTATCACCTTAGATCACAAGTTATATGGTCGAAATTTCTCCAGAGCGAAGACTACAGCAAGCATCTCTTTTTCAGTTGTGGTGTAGTTTTTCTGAGCAGCATCTAGGGTTCTTGAAGCATAGTAGATAACATGAGTTACCTTATCTACTCTCTGGCCCAGAACAGCTCCAATGGCAACGTGACTTGCATCACACATGATTTCGAATGGTAATTTCCAATCTGGTGGCTTCACAATTGAAGTGGTGGTGAGGGCAGTCTTCAACTTGTTAAATGCTTCTTTGCAGTAGTCTGCAAATTCAAACTCTACATCCTTTTGAAGTAATCGACACATTGGTGATGAGATCTTTGAGAAATCTTTGATGAATCTTCTGTAGAAACCAGCATGGCCTAAAAATGAGCGAATATCTTTGACACATGTTGGATAAGGCAGGTTCTGAACAACATCAACCTTGGCTTTGTCGACTTGCATCCTTTCTTTAGATAATACATGGCTTAGAACAATGCCTTGTTCTACCATGAAGTGGCATTTTTCAGCACTCAATACCAATTTGGTTTCAACACACCTTTTCAAGATGAGTTCTAGATTATGAAGGCATTGATTGAAGCTATCTCCATAGACTGTGAAATCGTCCATGAATACTTCCATATTATCTCCCACATAATCTTGAAAGATGCTCATCATACACCTTTGAAAGGTCACAGGTGCATTGCATAAACCAAAAGGCATTCTTGTGTAAGAATACGTACCAAAAGGACAAGTAAAGGTGGTCTTCTCTTGATCTTCCGGTGCAATTGGAATCTGGAAGTATCCTGAATACCCATCCAGAAAAAAATAGTAGGCTTTGCAAGCAAATCTCTCCAACATATGGTCAATGAATGGTAGTGGGAAGTGGTCCTTCCTTGTGGCAGTGTTCAGCTTTCTATAGTTGATGCATACTCTCCATCCATTCTGCAGTCGTTGAGGAACTAGCTCTCCATCCTTGTTTTCTACGACGGTGAATCCAGACTTCTTTGGCACTACTTGGATAGGGTTGACCCATTTACTATCTGATATAGCATAAATGAGACCAACTCCAAGTAATTTGAGTACTTCTTCCTTGACGACTTCAGCAAGATTTGGGTTCAGTCTTCTTTGTGGCTGTCGAACTGCTACGACATCATCTTCAAGTCGAAACCTATGCATGCATACAGTAGGACTTATTCCTTTGATATCAGCAACAGTCCATCCAATGGCTTCCTTGTATTCCTTCAAAACTCTGATCAGTTGTTCTTCTTGTAAATTGTTCAATTTACTTGAAATAACAACAGGCAAGGTTTTGTTGTCTCCAAGAAAGACATGCTTGAGGCCTTCAGGAAGTGGTTTCAGCTTGACTTCAGGTGGTTGGATGATGGATGGCAAAGGCTTAGGAGTTGGCTCTAAACTGATGTAAAAGACCGACTCTTTCTCTTCATCTACTGATACTAATTCCTTGACAGTTTCTGCTACATCTTCTGGCATCTTGACTTATGCTCCTTCGATCTCTTCTTGACGCAAGTACCACTTCAAGTTCATCTTCTTGGTGAAGTTCTTGCACTTGCTCAGAGTAGTCTTCAATTGTGTCAATAGCATGAATGAAATAAATCTCAGCAGGAGATTTCATGGCTTCATAAATATTGAATTTAATAGGCTTTCCATTAAATTCCATACTGAAGATTCCATCTTGTGCTTCTAATCTCATTCTGGCTGTTGTGAGAAAGGGTCTTCCTAGCAGCAATGGCATATGAGGAAGATGAAGGTCATCTTCACTCATCTTCAAGACATAGAAACTGCAGGAAAAACAAAATCTCCAATCTACACTAAAACATCCTCAACTAATCCTTCAGGATTAATGTTAGTTCTATCAGTAAATTGTATAGTAAGATCAGTTTTAGTCACAGGTTCTATTTTCAATTGCAGATAAATAGAATAAGGCATGATATTGATTGGAGATCCTAATTCACACATGGCATTCTCTATCTTATTCTTTCCTATTTTACAAGGAATAGAAAAAGATGCTAAATCATTGCACTTATGGTGCAATTTCCTTTGATATGCAGCAGATATATTGTCATTCATGCAAGCAAATTTCTCAGAAAACTTACTTTTGGTGATGCATAATTCTTTTAAAAAAGAAGCGTACCTGGGTACCTTTGCAATTTCAGTAACTAAAGGATTGTTTACCTCTAATTTCCGAAGTGAATTGAGTTGATTTGCAAACCTTTGAGGAAACGGTGGCGGATAATATTTGGCTTGCATCTCTTCCATCCATTCAGCTTCTGATTGGGGTTGAGAAACTTTTGGTGATAAAGGTCGATCCTCCTTGCTTTTGGTTGAAATCTCCTCTTCTTTTGACACGTGATTGTTGGATACAGCAACAGGTGGTATGTCAGGGAAAACAGGTGCTGGAGGTAGTGATATCGCTGGCGGAGATGGAACATCAGGCAATTCCATCTTTCGTGCATCCCACTGTTGAGCTCTTTCAATTGAATTGACTCCATATCCTTATGTCAATTGGGAAGATGTTTGGATGAATTGAGGTAAGTGTTGGTGCTCTACTTGCATCTTCAGGATTTGTGCAAACATGTTGGTGACGATCTCTTGTTGTTTTGCCAAAGAAGAAATCACAGTATCAAAGTGCTCTATTATTTCTTCTATTTTGGTAAGAAAGTCCCTCTCTGATGATCTTGTTGTTGAGTGTTCATCCATCGTGCTGAATTGGTGGATGTTTTCTGTCATAGTGTTGAGTAGCTTCCTTGCTTCTCCAGGGGTTTTGAGTGTTAGGCTCCCTCCACTAGCAGCATCAACATAGGGTCGATCTTCATAGAGAAGTCCATCATAAAAGTACTAAATCAAGAGTGCCTCGGTTATGTTGTGGTATGGGCAACTTGCACAGATTTTGTTGTATCTCTCCCAGTATTGGTGCCACTTTTCATCAGGTAACTATTGACAAGTTGTGATTTTTCTTCTGACATCAGCACACTTAGCTTCTGGAAAGTACTTGTTCAAGAACATTGTCCCTAATTCCTTCCATGAAGTTATGGATTTTGGTGGCAGACTCACAAACCAGCTTTTTGCTTTTCCCTCCAAGGTGATTGGAAAAGTTCGGAGCTTTGCTTGTTCTTCGGGCATCCCAGTGATTGCATCACACTTAATAAAGAAACTTTGCAGGTGCTCATGAGGGTTTTTATGAGATTCTCCTTGAAAAATCGGCAACATACGGATTACTCCTGGCTTCAGTTTGTATGACATATCCGTTGCTGGATAGTCAATACAAAGGGGCGGCACTTCACAGTTGAAATTTAGCTCCCTTAACGAACGTGTTTGCTCCATTGGATTTCTACAAAACAAAGATGATCAAGTGCATATCTAATAAAAAAAATAAAAAATAAATAAAAAAAATAGGAAAATGAAAATTTAAACACAATCTCCCCAGCAACGACGCCAAATTTATGATCGGTTGTCAGCAATTATAAAAATAAAAATCCCAACAATTACTAATTAAAGATAGCTAGGGCAAGTAGGGGTCGATCCTACAAAGAGATAGGCAATTATTCTTTTTCTTGAAACAATCAAATAAAAGATAATTTTTAAAGTAGAATTAAATCAAAGCAAACTAACAATTAAAATTAACTAAGAAAGCAATTAAGAAAATTAAAGAAAACAATTAATAAGAAAGCAGTGAATAAATTGAGAAAATAATTAAGAAAACCCTCCAACATAAAATTAATATCCCTCTTGCCAACAATAACACGGATCGTTGATATCTAATAATTATGAAAACAACGGATAGTTTGTTTGGAATTTAATCCTAAATTACCTAAATTAGATAAATCTCTTGATCCAGTGTGAATTATCTCTTTTATTCTTTAAACAATTACCTCTTGATCCAGTGTGATAATTACTCAAGAATAAAGCATTAAGATCTAGTAATTTACAAACGCAACAAGCAATTACTCACCCATTGATTCTTAAATCCCTTGGAAGGAAGATCCTTCGCTTCCAATTGCTACCACACAATTAAATCCGAAGATCCTTCAAGATTTAATTTAGCTAATGCAACTTAATCAAGATAGTGTCGACTCCAATCCATCAAAACAAGCAACATAGAATTCATGCAGAGAATTAAGAAATACCCAAAACAATTTATATGAAAGCACAAAATCTCACCATGATATAAGTCAAGAGATCAATTAAATTCTATATTGGAGAAAAGAAAAGGATTACTCACTCATGAATTGAGTGAGCATCCAAAGAATAAGAAAAAAACTTATCTATGCATGGATGGGAAGAAGATTATACGAATCTAGTTGTATTAGATTCAAATCTAGCCTTGAATATCTATCAAAGTCGACTTGAACTTCCTCAACTTCTAGATGTGTATGTCGATGACCTTCACAAGGTGATTCCTCTTCTTTCGTCGGCCCAAAGTCTCCAATTAGACCTGCAATTGTTAACTCTAAAACACAAGATTCACAAACAATCAAGCAACACAACTTAATTGTTTGCTAGGACTCTACAAGAATGAAGAACCCTAAGTTTTGCTCAAACTAGAACAATGAAGCAAAGATAATCAAATTGGGTGAATAACCTCAAATTCTTTATTGAAAACTTAACTTGTGTTTACAAGAGGGAGGTAGAGCCTTTATATAGGCATGAGGCTTGCGCAACCCCCCCTTAAAAATCCTCTAAACCGCCTCCTCAATAGCCATAGGCAGCTAACCCTGATGAGGCTTCTAGAAACTATCCAAAAATACAACCAATAGAAAAATAGCTAAGGATTGGACTTATTTAACAAGGCCCAACCCAAATAAGGTTCTTAACTAAATAAATAACTAATTTAAGATAGAATTAAGCCCACAATGGCCAAATTACAACTCTAATGACCTAATGCTCATCGATTTCAAGAAGTATGCATATCTTGGAATCGCCGGGAATATTCCTTTGATGATGGTCTCCAATGTGCTTTAAATGATCTCCAATGGCCTTTAACTCTTCAAGATGAACTCTAATGAGGCCAAACAAAGCTTCCTTGAACCTTTTAGCTCTTGCCCTTGTCATTGGGCCTAATGGCATCTTCAATGGATCAAATGGCATCTTAGACAACTCCGATGAGCTTGAAACTTCTTCCTTAGCATCTTCAAGCTTCTCCAAGTGTCCTTGCCGCATATGCACATCCTCTCTATGATCTCCATTGAGCTCTTCAAGACCATGATGAGTCCTTGGCGCATCATCCCCTCTCCCTTAAAAAGGATTTGTCCTCAAATCTGCATCATTATCAAATAAGGATAAGTCCGAGACATTAAAAGTAGCACTTACATTACCATATTCACTACGAAGATCTAGCTTGTAGGCATTGTTGTTGATCCTCTCCAAGACTTGGAATGGACCATCTCCACGAGGTAATAGCTTAGACTTCCTCTTCTTAGGGAACCTTTCATTCCTTAGATGCAACCAAACCCAATCTTCGGGTTCAAAGATGACCTCTTTGTGCCCCTTGTTAGCATTCTTCATGTGGTGTTGTGTTTTCTTCTCAATTTGAGCTCTAACCTTTGCATGAAGATCCCTAACAAAATCTGCCTTGCGTTGTCCATCCATGTCAACTTGCACACTTAAAGGTAAACTCAACAAATCCAATGGGGTTAAAGGATTAAAGCCATACACACATTCAAAAGGTGAAAATCCAGTTGTACTATGTATGCTTCTATTGTATGCAAATTCAACATGAGGCAAACAATCTTCCCAATTTCTTAAGTTCTTTTTAATCAATGCTCTAAGTAAGGTTGACAAAGTCCTATTAACTATTTCAGTTTGACCATCAGTTTGAGGATGACAAGTAGTTGAAAATAACAACTTAGTACCTAACTTAGCCCACAAAGTTCTCCAAAAGTGACTTAAGAACTTAGCATCTCTATCACTTACAATCATCCTAGGCATTCCATGTAGTCTACAATCTTTTTAAAGAACAAATTAGCTACATTAATGGCATCATCAGTTTTAGTGCATGCAATAAAGTGTGCCATCTTAGAAAACCTATCAACAACCACAAAGATAGAATCTTTACCTCTCCTAGAACGAGGTAAACCTAACACAAAATCCATGCTAATATGAGTCCATGGTTCATGAGGAATAGGCAAAGGAGTATACAAACCATAAGGTTTAGATGTAGATTTAGCTTGAAAACAAGTAATGCAACTAGAAACATGCTTTCCTACATCATATCGCATCTTAGGCCAAAAGAAGTGTTCATGCAAAATCTCATATGTTCTATCAACACCAAAGTGACCCATAAAACCACCCTCATGTGATTCCCTCACAAGCACAAAACGCAAAGAACAAGTAGGTATACACAATCTAGATTCTTTAAACAAAAATCCATCATGGTTATAATACTTCCCAAATCCAGAATTCTCACATGCTTTAAACACAACACTAAAGTAAGCATCACTAGCATATAAGTCCTTAATAAACTCAAATCCAAGAAACTTAGAATCAAGCATGGAAAGTAAAACATACCTCCTTGATAAAGCATCGGCTACAACATTCTTTTTTACCTTTCTTGTAGCGCACCACATATGGAAAGGATTCTATGAACTTGTATCGCACACCATATGGATTGAGTTCAATTTCTCTAATGGATGACAATCCACTAGGAATTTCCTCACAAAAGTAAGTTACAAACTTCCCTCCTTGTATCAAAACAAGTCCAATTCCTACAAAATCACTCAAACAAAACACAATTTTGCTTGAAATATCTCCAGCCAAGTTGTTAGTACCCATTAGTGTATTTCGAAACAAAGGTAAGATCAAAACAGAATTCTCATGCAAAACACTCTTAATCTCACTCTTAGTAGCTAACATACACTCTTTAACAACTTTCTTAGAACTATCAACCAAAACAGAATTATTTTCAATGCTATGATCAACCCAAATAGATTTGTTTTCATCACAATTAACATCCAAAACAGAATTTGTTTCATCACAAACAATACCTAAAACAGATTTAGTGTCATCGCAAACAATACTCAAATTAGGTTTAGTATCATCACTAACAACATCTAAAACAGATTTCGTGTCAATACAAACAACACTCAAATTAGGTTCAGAATTACTCTTTGAAAATAAGGCTGTTTTATCTTCAAAAATATCAACAATTTTAGAATCGGTGTTACCCTTTTCTTTAGCCCTAAATTCATCATCCAATTTAGCAAAATCATCTCTCACTTTAATTTGATCTTTTAAAACTTCTTGAAGTGATAAAGGAACTAAAGTAAAAGGCTTCTTACCACACATGAAAGTATACTGATTGGCCTCACCATCATGTTGTACCTTGTTGTCAAATTGCCAAGGTCTCCCAAGCAACACATGACAAGCTCGCATTGGTAGCACATCACACAAGACATCCTCTTTGAACCTGCCCAAAGAAAGAGTAACCAAAACTTGTTTGTTAACCCTAATTTCTTCTCTATCATTGATCCAACTTAAGCTATAGGGTTTAGGATGTTTAGAAGTAGATAGTTGTAACTCTTTAACTAAATAATCACTAACTATGTTTTTACAACTATCTCCATCTATAATCACACTACTAGGCTTTCCATTCGCATACATCCTAGTATGGAACAAATTCTCCCTTAGAACATCCCCTTTTACATAGACACTCAAAGTTCTCCTATCAACCAAACTAAGTGGAGCTTGTTGATTTTGAGCTTTAGCCATAGATTCCATTCTTGCATCAATGGCATCTAATCTTTGCATAAGTGCTTGCATCATGGTATTCAAGTCACTGTTTTGATTTTGATCTCCCATTGTACCTACACTCAAAGAAAAGTTAGTAATAAAAATCCTCACTAGTGTGTGTGTGCTTTACCTTTGTTCTGCTCTCGCGTTTGCACTCAACCTATGGATTGGCGATCCACTACTTTCTTAATGATCTCACACGATTATGCCTTTTTCTAGCTTCAATAGGCCTAATAAGAGCAAATTGTTAGAGCCTTCTTTCTTCTCGTGACCTAC